>JAVDPK010001467.1:126144-136309 GCA_034780415.1 Cichlasoma orientale | reverse complement strand
CTCCGGCAGAACCAGGCTCAGGGAGGGGCAGTCATTGCCGTGACCGGTTGGTGCTGAGGTGCAAGACTTTAGGATGACATTAGGATGCTAATGCACTAAACTAAAAAGGCAAACACACTGAATATACCTGGTCACCCTCACATGTTGGCATTTTCACTGTGAACCTTTAGGATTTCACCTAAAATATGAAGCACAGAGGAGGCCTTTGAAACAGCCTTTAGGTGATCATAATTAGGAGTAATATTTAGTAATAAATAAATACATTTTTAGCAGCATCATGGTCATGTTAGAGTATTTTTTAATAGCCTCAGTGGTAAAAGTCCTCCAAATAGTCTATTTACCACCTTGACATAGTGACATACAAGCTCACTGCCTGCATATGGACTATATTCTCTCTCTGCCTGACTACAAAGCACATTTGCCCATATTTCACAAAGCACTCTACAATTAGTTAACAGCACAGGGATTAGGGGTAGATTTGACAGTGCAGTGCTGCAATCTGCTGTTGTGTCTCTTTAGCACTGAGAGGATCAGAGAAATAGCCAGTGAGCATCTGTTTCTGCACTTGTTTTATTTCGCTCCCATCTTTCTTTCTTTAATCTCTCTTCATGTATCTTCCTTGTCACCCCCCCACCCCGAGAGCGAGAGCGGAAAGCAGTATCAATCACTGTTAACTGACTGACCACTGTCTGTTGGTGGTACTAAATGGATCCCCACAATTGAATAGAGGCCTAAGTGTGTGGTAAATGCTCTCAATGGGTAAATGAATTTGCGGGTTAACTCGCTCTAAGAGCGTTTCAATAAGGCAAAAATAATAAAAACACCTACAGCACATATTTTTCTTTTGATATATTAAAAACAAAGTCCAGCTGAAAATCTTAACTCTCACATTCATCACTGCAGGCCCGGGGTATGAAAAAGAAAGCAGCCGAGGGTAACCCAAAGACAATTCAGCTTTATTTTTCCTCATATAGATTTGACTGTACACAGTTCATACCATTACACAGAAGGCATAAATGAATAAATTCAGTGCTCTCTTTTACATCTTTTTCAAAGACACATGGCAATAATAAATAGCACTCATGAAACAAGACGATCAACACATTTTCAAACTGTACAAAATTTACAACAATAAAGATGCAAACTTCTGAGACGACACAGACTTAATGAAACTGTAGTGGTAATATGTTTGTGTATCATTTTACTGCAAAACTAAGATAACAGCCCAAAAATTACACTGTAAATATTATGCAGGTACCAGTGAACCCCATACGGGGCATCTCCTGGCACGTGCAAGGGAATAATTAAGGTAACAAATCTGTACTTAGGGTTGATGTAGTTATGAATTATAGACTAAATCTTTTTTTTAAACTGTCACATATTAAAAACAATTACCAGGCAAACTTAAATTATATGATCTAATATAGACTAATATTTTGATCTCAAGTACACAATATTTCATTCAAATCTGTGTGCATGTTGCTTCCCAAAATTATTTTTAAGTAGATTATAATTTAAAAAGAAACCACTGATAAATTAATATTTTAGTAAATTAATAATCAAAATATGAGCACTTTCCCCCCAATCTGCCTAACCTTGTTGTGAGTAATAAATTTACTCTTTATCTATTTCAGTGTAATTTATCTAAGTACTTTAATAAATCTAAATCTTACCCGCATATAAAACGTTACACTTTAATTATCTAGTATAGTTATGCCAACAAATAATTACACTGTAATTTTGGAGCTGTAATCTGAAGTTAATAGTGTCACTTTGCATTTCATGACTCGCTTTCCGGTATTTAAAAAAAAAAGGATAACACTTGTTTCTCACGCTCTCTCTCGCTCTCTTTTTTTTTTTTTGCTTGTTTTTTTTTTTTTACAAAATGGTACCCACATGTATAAGACTTAGTTTCTCTTTTGAACAGAAACCGAAGCGGAGATCAAATCTGAATGATGGTTCCTGCATGCTCAACAGGTGAAGAATCAGAAAACACGGATTCTCCGTGTAGTGAATCTACTATTTCTGCTGTTGTGGGGGCTTTAAGATGCAGCTGATTTTGACTGAACTGTGGGAAACATATCGGCCCAGCAGTCACGCCAGCACTGACACTAAAGCATCAGCCCTGAATGTGGGGGACTATTGGTAATCCCTCTGACATGCAGGCCAGGCAGTGGGAGAACAGGCTGACAACACATCTGGGGTCAGTAAGTAGGTTGATAGCAGGCAAAGCTGGACTGAGAAGATTACCAAGAGCAGCCTGGATCAGACTGAAGAAACTCAACAGCCAGCACAAAGAGAATTTTCATCTGTGTTCCTGCTATTACTTGTTAGTGTTTTGAGTGTCAAATTTATGTTTTATCATTCAGTTTGCTTATCAGTGTCAGGAAAGAAATCTGCATACAAATGAATAAATTAACAGTTTAGATGTAGAGATATATTTAACCGCTAGAACTGAATTTCTCCAAACTGTATATGTCTCGACTTTCCCTTAAACATATGAGCTTTTATTCCTGGTGAGTCTGAGATCATTTAATACTGACAGACACCTGCTTCCAGACCAGCTTTTACACAGATGAGAACGAGTCAAGCACCTATAAATACAGAAGAGAGACCCGCTGTGTGGCAAACAGTGTTTGCCCTCATTCAAACAGGGGGAGACATGAACTTCTATGAACAGACAGACAGACAAAAGGACAGGCAGCCCAACAGTCATCTATTTCCTCATAATTTGTAAGTTGGAGCAATATGTTTAAAAAAAACATCAGTATGGTTCAAAATTAACACTTGTGCCACTCTTTTTGTAAATTTCTCTCCCAATGAAACACTGTTTTTGCCTTGTGCATATGTCTCTCCTCTTTTTCTCTCTTTCTGTCCCCACATTCCTGTCCATACATGTAGAAAAAGAAGAGGAGAGTAAAGTGCATTGCCAATGTAAAGGCTTTTGATATGGCCAGACTGCAGTCCTACTCTGTATGAATCAGAAGCATGCAGGTGCCTCCTGGGTCTCATAGGGACTTTGATCTAGATTGTATAGCCCTAATGTTGTAGCTGTCAGACGGGGATGGCGTGGTTTATTTCAAGGGATGAGACCGTATTATCTCCCCTGTGAGCATATTCCACCGACGTATTCGAAATCCAGTCTCATTTTCAGAGAGTGAACGAACAAAATGAAGTCAGACAAAAAAAAATTATATGATACAGTGTTGATTTTGAACATTCAGTGTGGAGGTGTTCTTCACCGCTTCTGCCCAGACTACGCATCTCAACCGGACGACTACCTCACCAATTACGACTGCTGAGGAACTGAGAGTCACGCTTCTTTTCTCCCCTCTCCTCTTCACCCAACATCACAAAACATACCAGCCGTGGAGGGTGAGTGAAAGAAATGTAAAAAGCCTTCTGAGTCCGCTTTGATGTATCCCCACAGTAATTTTTTTTTTTTTTTTTACCACGTTTGAGACTCAAAACTGGGAATGGTCCATCTCATCCAGCCATGAGGCCGGGCTGGTGGGGAAGTCAGGGTATCCTGTACTGCTCCCTGTGGAGAGGTCTGAGGTTGGGCCTCCCGCCATGGCCCTCAGAGCCTGTCCCACACCACCCGGTCCCCCCTGCGCCACTAGGCTGTCCATGTTGAAGCTCAGGTTGTTGAGGAGAGGAGTGTGGCCGGGCAGAGAAGCGATGGAGGAGGGCGACTGGGGGAGACCGTAAGGGCTTCCTGCTCGGATGTCGTGGTAGGGCTGTCCTGCCGCATCAACGGAGAAGCTGCCATTCAGCGTGTTGGTCACATCGCCGACACTCCCATAAAGCCCATTGGTGTGGCCGAGATCTGACAGAACCTGGTCATCTGTAGAGGGGAAACCATCACTTAGCACGAGGGGTGTAAAAACTTTGAAACATCAACAGCACTGTCACCTGCGTAAGCATTATATAGTTGTTATATTTCAATACAGTTAAGTGCTTTTACGAGTCAGATTTATTGTGTCAGTGTTACGTGCCTTTCATGGAGGTACAGTAAGTGGACGAGCCACTGAAGTCTTTGAAAAGCATTTCAGTTCTGTTAGCGAGAGAGTGAGAAAGGATGCTCTGTCCGCTTCATCTCTAACCAAGCAATTACTGCAGCACAAAATATTTGTTTCCATCTCTGTCCCTCCTCTGGGTGGCTTCAATAACAACAACGCCCCAGAGCGCTTTCTCTCTAATTGACTAAAAGCCTCACATGCTTTATAGAGTTTCTGTCACCATGTTTTCATTTCTCATAAAAATAGCCTTCTTTGGCTTGAGGACTTTTATGACTACCAAAAACGGGGTGTGCAAACATTAAATAACATGGGATGTCTAAAATGCCGTTTGCATCCCACTAAGGACCCTCTCTCTTTTCCAATAAGCTCCATCATGGTGACAAACAGAGGCAGGAGGATGCGTCAGCAGCCACAGGGATGTGTGACAGGAATGTGAAATGAGAATGCCATTTTGGATTTGCCTGACTGCGACGCCACGCATTGATGAATGCTAGAAAACAAATGAAATGCCACAAAGACACTTCCAATTGCTGCGGCACTCGTGTCATTTAGCAGCTTCTGGGCTCCCTCAATCCCATTAGCACGGCGGCATGACTGACAATTCCCCTTCAGGGATCTCACTTTTAAGCAATAAAAGTTGCATACCTCTGAAGCTCAGTTCACTATCGCTGAGTCCTGCGTCGTCAGCTGAGCTCTCCTTCTCCACTTTAGTTCCTCCTCGGCTGCGTTTGACACTTTTATAAAACTGAGTCCAGCGATGCCGGCCTGCATCTTTCTTCAGACGCTTTTCCTTTGCTCGCCGGTTTTGAAACCAAACCTGTTAAAGATCATATTTATCATTAAGTTCAAATAATATCGTAATTATTGAAAACAATTAAAAACATCTCCAACTAATAATGATCAACATGAGCAATATATTTCTAGTCTGACTTCAGTCTCGGTCTGACAAAATAAAGCTTGAATTTTGACAAAATAGTTGTTTGTCTGTGCAACATGAGCTTCTAAACGAACTAAGCAATCATCATGATTAACTCATTAAACAAACTTGTAGTATTTTATGTACTTCGCAACACTTGTGAAATTTGAGATAGGAAAGTGCAGTAAGAGTCATAAAAAGGTCAAAAACAAAGGCATGGCATTAAAGTGAATGCATGAAAAAATTATAGCTTTGCAGTTGTATCTGCATTTGGAGTTTGAATATTATATGATCTTTGTAGCTCTAAAACCGCTAATAAAAAAAGAACTGGTTGCTTGTTTCATGTAATACTGTACATGTACTCATTTAAAATGTCAAATTCAAAGAACCTTCATGAGAATTAAACTGAAATTTCATTTTTCTTTTTAGCAATTTAAAGGCTTCACTCTGTAATCAGATGCACCAGGGAATAAACTACTTGCTTCATTATAAAAACTGTATCTGGTTTAAAGATGTTGTTTCAATCCCCAGTGAGTAACTGAGATTTCTCAGGGGCACGGGGACCTGCAGTAGAAAGAGAAAAAATATTTTACCTGCACCACTCTCATGTCTAACCCCGTCTCCGACGACAGCTGCTCTCTGACGTGGCGTGCAGGCTTCGGCGAGTTTTTGTAGGCACTTTTGAGGGTCTCCAACTGTTTGGCGGTGATGGTGGTCCTTGGTCTCTTGGTCCCTGCCTCTGAATCATCTGAAAACACCATTACAAGTGTGAGTGACTTCTTCTAAGATTTGTCACATTGCTTTAACAGGCACTGCCCTCGGGTCTTTGCATGGAGTGTATCTGTGCTCAGTGAAGTGAATGGTCATGTATAGAAGTGTATTATTGTCCTTGTGTATCTGTCCCACTCCCACAGTAGAGGACATAAATCTATTCACTGCCGGAGGAATGGAGTTATTGGAACAGCACCTTTCTTCACTTTGCATAATCAATCAGAGATGCATGGACATCTCAGAAGAGAAGGAGGGAGCGAAACAGCACACACCCACAAACAAACAACATAGATCCACTGTCAGTAGTCATATTACTGCTTTGCACAGTGTATACAGCTTCAACCACAATACACTGTGTTGTGATTCTGGTGTAGTTAAGTGAAGCCGGAGTCATCAGCACATAATCAGGTGGGTAGAAATTTGCAAGAATTGTTAAAACACATCTTTTTCCTTATTTTCAGTAAATAGAGGCACACACAAGACTGGATTTGGCTAAGTCTTCACTGTAACTTAACATTTAATACCCCTGCACACCTACCATTTTGTTTGGCGGCCTCATAATCCACCTTGCACACCAGCCTCCCATCCTCCATGAGGTAAAACTCATCACCGGTGGCCAGCTGTCTGCTGCACATGATGCAGGCGAAGCAGTGCAGGTGATAAACAAAGTCCTGCGCCTTCCGTACAACCTGTGTCGGAGGGATGCCCTGCTGGCACGATGCACATTTTGTTCCAAAGCGTCTGCAGGAAAACATGAACGGGAGAGATGCCGTTAGAAAATCTGTAAAACACCTGCAGGGTGGATTGATGGAAAGAGTGCAACCAGCTGAGATTAAAATTTCACACACTACATGACTATTTCTTCAACTGCAGCCGAGAATGATGGCATGGTGTCTGTATTAATAGGAGTTCCAGCTGCTGAGCAGGGAAAAATCAGGCCTGGAATGTGCTTCCGTTAACGGCCGATCTGCCAGCAGACTGATAGATGGACAGGATCAGTACACTGTGTGGGCTGTGCATGTCTGTTTGCGTGTGCATCTGCATGTTTGCATGTTTATGTGTTTGCAGATGAACTACTGACAGCTAGAGGAGGAGCAGGAAGAGTAAAAGGAGAACAAGAGGAAGAGGAGGAAGAAGAGGAGGAGAGGTGCTCACAGTAAACACACCCTGAGGAGAACCAATAAAACATTGACTCAGGAGAGGCTTTAAATCATGGCACAGACGGACAAAAATAAAAAGTCACAATCACCACTGGGAAGCAAACACTAGTGAAGCTATGTGTATGTATTATTTATTGTATGTGTCTATTTATGTGTTTGAACATGCTATCCCCCCCCCCCCTTGCTGCCCCCTGGGTCAGCTAACACAGTTAGCTCCCAGTGAGACTCCAGAGCTCTTTAGGTCTGTTTCAAGCTTTGAGCATTAAAACCTTTCAAACATGATTTAGTAAAAAGCTCCAATATGCCGATCCTGTTATGGATAAAAGTCAAACTCAATTTTCTCCTGCAATGCCTCAAACAACCAATTGTTGAAAGAATAAATGGCAACTAGATTGTAAAATAAAGGGATTTTTAATATTTTGCTTTAAAGTTTTCATACAATGTGACAGAGCTACCACTACACTGTGATTTAAGCAAATTGTGCATATTATGAGGACCATCAGCAACACCTGTGTTCAATCAGAATAAACGGGAAAATACAGCCCAGCATGCTACCTTGAATGTCTAATTCATAAATCATCAATAGCAACCCAAACAAAAGCAGCTGTTTGCAAGCTGTAAGATGTGTTTCTGTTGTGCTTCAGAAATTAGAGGAAAGTAATAAATACCTTTTATAATATATTATGATAATCAAATAAAGGGAAAAGGACAAAAGTTTAGCCTAATATACACCACAGTAAATTTACGATGCAATGTTAGCTTATCATTTGAATTGTGTTATGAAATCGAAACCAGCTGGTTGCAACACTAGATACAGCAGAACTGTTACATGTTTCTTTCTCTGGTTGAGGAGAACACATTCGGATTTGTTTGGATTTTTACTTTAGTTTACTTTACTTTATTTTATTTAGCAGACGCTTTTATCCAAAGCGACTTACAATGATAGACAAAGTATAAAATCAAAACATTAAAACAATGCAACATTAAAACAGTATGTCTATACGCATCAGCTATACTAGCTAATGCAGGTGTTCCCTAAAGAGCTTTTTGTCAAAGAAAATAGTGACATTAGTGCGTGCTGCTCTGGAGAACGGCTGGGACCGTACTAACTCTACAGGCGCCACACACGGTAAAAAGAGCATCATTAAAACAAAAGCAAAGTAAGAAGCGAACTGACTTGAAAAAGTCCTCCTTGCAGTAGACGCTTCCTGCCCGGGAGAAACATTTGTCCGTCAGCGGAGTCTGGCAGTCGGCGCACTTGAGGCACTTGGAGTGCCAGTGTCTGTCCAGCACCTTCAGGATGAACTTGTCCAGGATGTGCTGACTACAGCCTGCACACTGAGGGATCTCTGTGAGGGAAACAAGAGCAGTCACACTTAGCTAACAGAGACGCAATGAGGCACAAAGAGAAATAGGCGCTATTCGAGGAGGAAAGGTGTACGTTTAGTTTTACCCCTATAAGAAAATGAAAAATTACATTCATAGTTAGAGAGAATTGTTCCGCACATTAAACCAGGCGGGTTTCCTCTAAATGCGCAAGCCTGTAGCCGAGTTTAAAAAAAAATGAAGAGCTCGAATCCGAAAATAAAACGCGCATATTCTCTATATATTTCCGTGTAGTTATATTAATAATAAAATTTGAGAGCACAAAATCATGAAGAATAGATGCTCATTTTCTAAAGGTCTCTCATTGTAACAAACCATTTGTTTTCAAAGGGTGTTTAATTAATTTTACCTATTTTTTGTTCTTAATTTTATTCTATTCAATTATTCAATTTTGCTATCACTGTTATATAGGACAATATATATTATATATATAAAAATTATACGTTAAATCCATGCTTTGTCAAAAATGGCCGTCTCTGTCCAAGGTGCTGAACTCGTAGCTGTTCGCCCATAGGCCAAAAATAATTTTCTGACGAAATATTGATTTTTCTTTCTCTTAATTTCGTTAGGCTGTTCTAGCTTGACCCTAATTAATCTCCTAATGATTTTATGGGAAGTATGGTGGCAACCGGTGTTAGAAGGTGAGGTAGTTTCTGGATGTAAATCAGGGTCAAGGGGAGATTAAATTTCATTTTTCTGAATATATATATATATATATAAAATTTTTAAGTGTCCTAGACACCACATTTGCACATTCAGAGACAGGATCGCTGATATTATCAGTTAAATTTGGCATCCATGTTCTACTACTTGCCACTAAACTGCACATTTAAACACTGAAAGACATTTCGGGCCGAAATTTCTTTCAAAACAAAAGCCGATTTCCTGTTATAGTGCATATCGCATGCCATATTTTAGAGTCTTTTTCATATTTCAATATTTGTATATGTGTAATGACTATCTTTTATTTTTGGCATATTTTATAACATTTCTATTATTACAGCGACTCCGGCCTCTTCTGTTAAAGGGTCGTAAACAAAGGCCTCCTGCAATGTTCTATAAACCAACAATAAGTCAGCATTTTGTTTATAGACCTTGGACTGTTTTTATTCTCTAGCACTGTCACGCATCTGCGGGATCTCCGGAAAACACAACTCAATACTGAGAAAAAAGTGCCCAGGGCAGAAAACGACCACGAACCTACAAGACCCACATAGCATAACGTTTTTGGTGTGAAGAGAAAACATATCGGCCGTGAAATCATCTTACAATAACCGTCTAAAGCGACGGGAGCCTTATGCTTAATCCCACCACACCATACTGTGTGCAAAACAAAGCTCGCAGATTCTGCACCATGGAGGCGAGGACACGCACATTTTAGAGCTCAAATTTGGCATTTACATGATTTTCATTAGCTCAGTGAAAATTCCTATTAGCTCACTTTTTTCCTTTTTTTTTTCTTTGCAAAGAGTAAAAACAGATAACCTCCAGGAAATATCCAGATCTATGAGGCTTCAGGTTGAAGCTTAAAACACACCCAAAAGGAAGTGATGTGCACAGTGAACACAGAGAAACATTCCGGCACAGACACAGCTTGGGCTGGCTTTGTGTCTCCTCAGTGACGAGGTAATTCATACAGAAAGGATAGAAGAAAGTGGGGAAATTATTATGAAAGGATGGCCCGTGTCTCGGACTTTTAAATGGGAAAGCATTTTAAATATCCGGAGATAAGTGGTGGGTGGATGAAGCCGAGCGGGATGGCTTTGGAGAGAGAAGTGGTGCTGAAAGGAAAGCAGCACGATTCTTGGCAACGACAGGGCGTTCGCCGTCCAGCTTCAGTGTGTGTGTGTGTGTGTGTGTGTGTGTGTGTGTGTGTGTGTGTGTGTGTGTGTGTGTGTGTGTGTGTGTGT
>JAVDPK010001467.1:108284-126044 GCA_034780415.1 Cichlasoma orientale | reverse complement strand
GTGTGTGTGTGTGTGTGTGTGTGTGTGTGTGAGAGAGAGAGAGAGAGAGAGAGAGAGAGAGAGAGAGAGAGAGAGAACACCTCGTGTATTCAAGAGGTCTTCTTCATATCTTATTATCTGTTGCCACCACTCTCAACTCTTCACCACATGCAGTCTCATCGCTTCGGTCATTTCACACAGCAGGTGAAACAGATTTTCAGACTGTTTTAGCAGGGCTGTTGTTTAAAAGAAGGGGGGAAAGGGACAGGAAGAAGAAGAAATGCACTCTGGCAGCCTCCGGTTGTCAAGTGATTTGTGTTAATTAAACGTGAAGTAAACACTCTATATCAATGAGTAATAGTCTGCAGGTTAAGGTGTAGGTGTAATTGCCCTGAGTCAGCGGAGGACTGTGTGTATGATATAAAAAAATGCTCAGATATATTCTGCGTTGCTTTTATTCCTGAAATAATCCCGGTTTAAATCCAGGATGCCTGCTGGCCCTGCAGGGGGCTGAGTGGCAGGATCTTTATCCAATCTTTTAATCTGTCTCGATTTATAAAATTAAAGAGCATAAGCCCACCAATATAGAGGCTCTTTTCCTTTAGTCAGGTTTAAATAATTCACTGAACAGGCTGGAAGTCTTAAATGACCCTTGTCATATCATAGTTCATATTTATTTACGTTTTCATTTGGGTAGGGGTAATGTGGAGAATAACCCTCAATATTATTCTGTATGTTTATTAGTTATTTTAAAAAAATCCAGCCTTAAATATGTGTCTTTAAATATGTATTTTGACAACAAGGACCAGTCCAGTAATTTTCGCGCAACAGTATCCCGTTTTGTTGTGGATTATTTTTTTGACGTTAACCTATTAGACCCGGTCTATCTGTACATTTGTACTAACTGGCATATTAAATAATTAGGTCAGAGCAGAAATGTATCCAGTTGTACTTCGATCTTGATTGCAGGAACAGATTATGAAAAAGGCTTGGCACAGATTAACATGAGAACAGATGTAAGGCATTTCTCGCCTTAAATGCTAGAAGGCAAAAAATACAATAAGACGGCAATAATTAACTTAAAAATATTTTTCCTCATCCTCAGTAATAATAATAATACAAAAATGTCGTGTTTTGTCCTTGCATCAGAGCCTAAATTGTAATAAATAAAAGTGTATGAGTTATTTCATTTGACCCAGTGATGAGTGTCAGTCAAAGTCAGTGTGTATTTGTCTGATGGGTGATGACAACTGCGTCTGATCTCTTGACCATGCAGGCTCTTTTACAAATTAACAGCTGGGAGGCTCAGTGTGAGCCCAGCAACCTGACGGGGGAAGTTAAAGGCCAAACTAGAGAAACACAAATGCTGCTTTCCGCCAGAAATGATCTTTCGTTAAGGATGGGTGAAAATATGATGGTTTGCGCGACTACTCGCAGCCTAATGCAGAATACATCTTAGCTATGTGAGGCTGCGTAGATTAACTGGACTTGCGGGATGTTCGTTGCTTGGCTATGAGGCCGTGAAGCAGAATCATCTAAGAGGCGCTTTTGCACCGTGAAATATAGGCTAAGCGTGGCACATTAGTGGTGTACGTGACAAACTAAGACTCCTCAGTCTCGGTCGGGTTGCTGGAACTAAGCCCCTCTCCCTACAGCAAAATCCCCGCAGCACCGGTTGCGCTCGTCAACCAGTTTCCAGACTGATCATGAACAGAAGAAGAAGGAGAACAGGAAAATGTCTTACGCTGCAGTGGCACTCCGAGAATCTCCGGTAAACTCTTCACAGGACTCTCTGTCGGTAGGACCGCCGCACTTTGCATCATCGTGATCCAAACCGGGAGACAAACGCACACACATACACCCGCAAAACGGTGGGCGCACTCCCCAGTCCTGTCTTGTGGAGAAAAAAAATTATGATACTGATGTTGTTCGGCCTTTCTGTACTTCGGAGAGTGATCTCTGTGGCTGTCCCGTCTAGCCTCTATTCCTGTTATTTCCCTATTCCCAGAATGATGTCCGTGCTGTGCCGCGCCGTGTTGAGCTGTTTTGGAGTGGCTCAGACAGGCTGCTTGGTCCATTCAGCGCTGCAGGGGCGGCGGGGCCTGACGTCACCGCGGCAGAGGCTGACCGGGAGCCAATAGGAGAGCAGGAAGAGGAGGCCCCCGAGGCGGAAAGCATCCTCAATAGGTGTACAAGGAAGAAGGAGAAAGGAGAGGATCAGGGGAGTCTTACATGCTATATGAAAAAGTCTCTGGAGAGGCGGGACCTTGCTCCTGTGGAGAACATAAATAGCTCACTGCAGTGGCTTCCGGAGGGTCCCCGGGTAAGCAGGGTTCCTTAAGGAGAGGAAGCGAAGGGACCGATGTAGCCAGGAAAATGAGGATCAGTTACATGTCATTTTACTTTAGAAATGATCCATGAAGCAATAAAGACAGAAAGAATGTTCCCTCCAGATTATCCGGACTCCAGTGTTACATTTGCGACCAAATGCAATGTAAAAATGAACTTTTATAGAATGTCAGCATTTACTTCGGAATTAGTAAATTAATTTTCTTCATTTTTCTTATTTAGTGAGGAGACTGATTGGCCTTGTAAAAGATGCATGTAAGAACCATCACACATGAAAAGTCTCCCTCTCATAAAAAGATGCAATCTGAGCTCTTACTACAGCTACGGGAGCAAAATAAAAAATGAAAAATAAATGAAGTCACACCATAGAAGGAATATTATTGGGCATGTCCGAGTCAGATTCACCGCACCGTCACCTGTAGCCTTTTCCCCGGCAGTGGCAGCACCCTTGCAGCTGCTCTCTCAGTGACAGGTAGGATTAGGAGTCTGGGCGCAGTCCTCCTGACACTGTTCATTTCAAACCCCATCGTCTGAGACTGCTCTCCCGGATAAGATATTCCCTCTGGAGGACCGCTAGTTCAGGCTAGATGAACTCAATCTTCGCTTCCAATTTACTTCAAGCGTGGAAAGAAAAGCACACAGTGGCGCTTTGCCGCCGCGGTCCGCCTCCAAACCAGGTTGTTGTCTGAAGGTCCCAGGTGAATGTCTGCAGCTCACACACACCACATTTTCAACTACAACAAAGCCAGTGTTTTGTTTTTTTAATTAAAAAAAACAATGAACAGGTTTATGTATTATTTTATTTACCACTGTGTTATTTATTTGGGTTTTAGCAGTTCAAGCGGTGTATCAATTCTACGCAGTTATACCGTATAATAGCCAACACATATTTTAGATATTCTGTGACGTGGCACAATATTTTACACTAGTAATACCTAAAAACTTTTTAGATGATTTTTTTTTTTATTTAGCTCTTCAAATAGCAGAAAAAATGGGGGACGAGCTGAAAACTGATACTTTGCGTATTTTGTTTTCTCGTATTTCCCTCCTTTTCCCATATAAACTGCTTCTAGCTCTGTTTATTATTATTTTCTTGCCAGTTATGGTGTTTGGACCCACAGTCCTGTTCGCCTGTATGCATAGCGTTTCCAGATATAATTTAGTAAAATGAAAATGGACATCAAGCTGATTAAAAAGCAGGCTGGGATATTACAGGAATTTTATCCATCCATCCATCCATCCATCCAACATCCATCAGTAACGTGCACATGTGGCAAGGGAATCATATGGTCTCACTTTATTTTCATTATACACTTTTCCCCTCAAGATCATTCAATTTATTCGACTATTCAATTACTCTGATTGTTGGTATCGAGGCCCTTTAGCTGTCCTAGAAAACAATGCAGATAAAATGCTCTTAAACTGTCAGCAAAGGGCAACACAATTAGAATAATTGACGGATGCAAATGCCGTAAGAGAAAAGATACGAGCGCGCACATCTGGTTTAGTGGGACAGTAAATGATGAGGTGCGTTTTTCATCTTTAGATGAGATGGCAAGGAAACGTGGCTATTAGTCGACTGAATGATGTGCAAAACAGTCCCCATTTGGTAATCGTTTGGCATTTTACAGAAATATTCATGCTGCACACAACGGCAAAAAATAATAATTGAAGTGTGAAATGACAAAAGAGATATATTTTATTATCTAAGGGAAATAAAACCGTTTCACCCCTGTTAAATTTGTACTGGCTGTCAAATTATGTTTAATTCATAAACAATGGGTTTTTAACGCAAATCAAGAAAGTTTTTTTTTCCATTTTTATAATGCATATTTCTAAACAGGCTATTGTATTAGTCTATATGAAGGTAATCTGTAGAGGAAGCAGCTCTCGGACAATAACTCAAACAGAGGGCGGCTCCTTTGCCACCGCCGTTGACCCAAGCACCTCTAATTAGATCTAATATTTCAGTGGATGAGTTCATTGTCACCAAAGCGCAAATCTGCGATTCACAGATCCATCTTAGTGAGATCAGGGAGCCAGAAATACAGAAACACACCTTTTGTGGAGTGTGATACATGTGTGAAACTGTGTGCTGAAACGCTGCTGCAGGCCTGGTTCATAATGAGTGAAAAAACAGAAAAGATTTATTTGAATTTTTTTTATGCGTTTAAATACATTATTTAGGTTTCAGTCTTTTGGACAAGTGGTTCCAGTTTACAAAGCTCACACAAACCAAGCTGAATGTCAGCTGAGCACATTAACAAATTTACATTGCAACCTTGCAATAGTGAGAATACTGTTAAGACGGCAAAATCAATCTGTGTACGAATGGCTGCAAAACAGTCGTTAAAATGAATCGCTGCGATCTAAACAAACCGCCTTATGTCCCAGTGACTTCGCTTCATGCGAGATGCATACCTTAGAAGTGTGTGAATGTATCCTATCCTTCTAAGACGAATTACTGCCCAGTGCATCGCGCAGACCTACCTGGCATTCTGTCTCCTCTCTGCTCACCCTCCTCCTCCTCCTCTTCTTCTTCTCCTCCTCCATACCGCCGAGGTTTGTTTCAGAGGGGTGAGCCAGAGCTTGCAGAGAAACTGCAGCAGTCAGTCCACACTTTCTCCGGCGTCCAGCGACAAAACGACATTAGGTAGCAATGGCACCGTGTCCCTAAGCATTTGGTCCGAAAGCAGGAAAGGAACAGGGAGAGGGAGAGAGGCAGAAAGCGAGGGGGAAACCTTAGGAGAGAGCTCGGAGGAGAAAATTAAATTGCACTTGGGGGGCAAATTCTATTAGGGAATAGTTATTGTCTCCTGACAGCTCCTGTCCATTTGGGTAATTAGTAGAAGAGATTGGTTGGACAAACGAAATCTATTCCCGTCAGAAATGATATTTTCCAATTCCCTGATTGAACCTGACCCTGTCGTGCTAAGACGAGGCGGTAATAGGCTCATTTGACTCGAATAACTACAACAGTTAAGCCAAGCCTTTCTGAAGAAAGATTTGATTTAGATTTTGCAACCTGATATGATTTGTTTAATTTTCACGACACCCTGGTAGGACTTACGGTTTTAATTACAATATTATTAATATGAGGATATAGCATAGGGTCATGTATATACAAATTTAAGTCACATACACGCGTGTTTATGACAAAATAAAGATATACGCACGGGGGAAAAAATCATTAGGATCTCTCTTAGCTGCAAAGCCATTATTCAGGTATATTATCCAGTTTCATTATAAGTCCTGTGATGCACTGGCACCTGCCCAAGGTGTTGCCCTGTCTGAATGCTGCCCAGCCTGCTGGAATAGACTCCAGACCCTCATGAACTTCAGTATGTAAGCGTGGAAAGCAAATTAATATAAGAATGAATGAAAACTGAGATATGACGCTTAAGCTCCCATTGCAAAGCAGCATGTAAAAATAATCTGGAATCAGGTGAAATCTCCCGTTGCAAAAAGGTCGTCTAGATGTGACCAGCAGAAGTCCACGGGACTTTAAAAACACATTAACTGTTCCTACCAAGATTACAGGCAGTAATTGCTCCATGCACCCAGAGAACCAAAAACAGCTCTTGTTGTTTGTGTTTTGTGATCAGTTTGTTCTGATGAGTAGTTTTCTCTGCAGGCTTGTATTGAAAATAGGCATTCCAAGTCGGTGCACAGTTTCAGCATTTATAGAGTGCACACAGCTAATACAGATTGTTTAAAAAAAAAAAAAAAAGACTGATTTTGACAAATATTATGCTACTGAATGAAATAAAATCTTTTTTAAATTTAATTTCACAGCAATAAACAAAAAAACAAAACCAGAATATTCTCCAGTATTGCATTTTGATACGTATATTTGAGATAACTATTAAAATCTGGTTATTTTACTGCTCATGACTTATTATAACTAATTATATTCAATAAAAACATGTTAAGAACCCCATCCAAACAAAACAAAAGATTTCCATGGAAAGCCAGTGTTGAAGCTTTGATGCTCGGTGACAGGAGCAGTGTTGGCTGAGTGAATGAAAGCAGTGTGACTGACAAGTGTTGGCTCTTCTCCAACTTCATTATCCAAGCACTTCCTGTAAGCTATATGCTAACTCTGGAGGGGAAGGGGTGGGGGTAAAACAGGAGCAGAACCCTGTTTCCCAAAATCATCTATAAGGTGCTGTCATTGTAAAGATGTACAATGGGACCAAGACAATCTTAGCTTTGAGATGCTTTTGGGAAACTGAGCCTGAAGCGGCAGAAGTGAAGGTCAGGGCTGTGTTGTAATGCAAATAGTGCAGTCACGTGAACTCACAATTTTAAATTCTGAAAGTCAAATTATGTGATTAAACAAGCATGAAACTGTGAAATTTATTTTATCAGGTATATAAGAACCCATGCCTTGTAAACACATTAATGAATCACAAATTCAATAATAGTCTTAATCGGTTAACCTGAGGCATAATTACTTTTAATAAGTCAGGGTTAAAGAACATATCATTCTGATTTATGCCAAAGAATATAAGCTGCCATTTCTACACTGCTTGCTTCTGCTTCTCCGTGATAAAGTCAGACGGGGTCAAACTCAACTACAGAGAGAGCGCGAAGACACATAGAAGGATAATACAAATAAACAGAATAAGAGAGACACCGATGAACAAATACACCGTTGTAGCAACAACAAGAGTGTATCTCACAATTTCATTTGGTTCAATGCTGATTGGCTGGTTGTGCTGTAAAAGGGTCGTTTCTGAGCAATGTCCAAAGCAAAAACAATCAGTGCTCATTCACAAGCCGTTCATTTTGAGTGAACTGACAGAAGTATGTTAGTGGATAAAACCAAACCGTAGGTGCAAACAGTGTGAAAACTCACTGAGGCTCACTTGAGATGTTTGGAAGATCAGCAGATGAGCGCTCACATGAAAGGCAGAGGGACCGGAGCACTAAAATGAGATGGATCTGACCCTATTTGACTCCTGTCTTTAAAAGGCTGCATGTTTAAAACCCGAAAGGGGATCTAGCTTAGTTAGGATGCAATGTATACCAATACCATATATTAACCTCTTTTTCATAATTTATTCAACCCCCCCCCCCCAATCCACAGCAGGAAGCTTTATAGTATTATTAAAGTCAGAAAGAGAGATGACAGAAAAATGCATCAAGCTGCTCCTGCATTTTAATATCAATACCGGAGGGGTAATAAACATTGAGGCAGAGAGCATACAGGAGACGAGTGACTATAAAACGCTGCATTGTCTAATTTATGGAAGACAGCAACAGGGCAAGAAGGTGAGGTTTTTACCCTTCAGTCAGTGGTTTCATAACACAACAGCATCTCAGTTCAAAACATCAATTTTTGACAACACACACAAAAAAGTTTGGAAGAAAGTAATCAGGCCACTTTGAGCGGCTCACTTTGTTCCAGAAATGGGGGGGGGGGGGTTACTTGTTTAAGCAGTTTTACTGAGGTATGCAGGCAAAGCTGGGCTATGACAGAACTGTCTTACCGGCTGTTCATGCAGTCATGTTTGCTTTTATAAGCATTTCCTGTCTTTGACATTGAAAACGAGAACAGACTTGTAATAGTAATACGCAACTTCAGTCTCTAGCAATGTGAACAAGCTGATGTTTTCAGATGTTGGTGGACTGCAGAAACCTTCCTTTGATAAACAAAAGGGGTGAAAAACGTGTAGACGAGTGAAGACGCAATGCAGATGATTCAGTTCACGGATTTTATTTTTCCCTGCAGTCTGAATGCAAATGGAACAATTTTTTTTTTCTTAACCTTGTTTTAATGTGGGCTGTTCTATTCAGTGTTTGTAATCCTTATAAATATTAAACTTAAGGACAGTAGTTTTATGGCGGTAACAATAAATGGACAAAAAATAGTATAATAGTCAAGAGTAATTCACTTAAGAGACCGAACTACTGTCCTGTGTGTCCATTAAATATGAAGCCACCTGAGAAACCAGCTCCAAAAGTTTAAAAAAAAGAAAAGAAAAGTAAAACACACTATATTGCGAAATGTCTGCCTTAACATAAACTTCAGTGACATCCCATTCTTAATCCATAGGGTTTAATATGATGTCGGCCCATGCTTTGCAACTATAACAGCTTCAGCTCTTCTGGGAAGGCTTTCCACATAGGTTAGGAGTGTGTTTGTGGGAATTTTTGACCATTCTTCCAGAATTTTGTGAGGTCAAACACTCATATTGTATGAGAAGCCCTGGCTCGCAGTCTCCGCTCTAATTCATCCCAAAGGCGTTCTGTTGGGTTGAGGTCAGACCTCTGTGCAGGCCAGTCAAGTTCTTCCGCATCAACCATGCCTTTATGGATGGTTTCATGTTTATGCAGTCATGGTGGAACAGGCAGGGCCATTCCCAAACTGTTCCCACAAAGTTGGGAGCCAGGAGGCAAACTGTCCCCTGCAGTACAAGAATCCAGCCCTAGTGGATGGTGCAAAATCTTGTACTTTTGCACCATCTTGTACAGAATCCTCTCTGCCTCAGTCCTGTTGCCTACAAGGATTAGGTATCAAAGTACATAAAGATGGTCCTGACGTCCATTCCAATTGACATTTATTCAAAGACCATTATTTCAAAACATAAATTGTTTAACTGCTTTTAAAATGGAAAATACTGTTCCCGACATGTTTGCAAACAAACTCATATATGATAACCATGAAGAAAATAACCAAAAAAGTAGCAATATTTGACTTATTTCTGCTCTTTCCATAAAATGTGCTTCCTGCAATGCTGGCCATTTAGGATTGAGAAAAAAATAAAGTTCCCAACATGCCAGGCTGTCACATGACATATCCCCAGAAAGCCCAGGGTGTCCTCTGTAGAGTACAAAAGGATTTCATTGAGTTTCTTGAAAAACTCCAAAGATATGCATAAAAAAGTAAAGTCCACTACAGAGGACAAAAGTCAGTGGGCTGGGTCTCAATATAGTGTAATTAGATTACTTTCCACAAAGTGATAAAATTATGTTATGGTCACCTTCTGGAGTATTTGCTGGAGGCATGACAGGCTCACGGTGATCAGAAGCAAGAAATAACTCTTATTTTGCCAGATTTGTGTCGAGGCAAACACATCTTTAAATCCCTTGTGGAGTAATATCTGTAGATACTCTTTTTACCAAAGCTGCTTGAGGGTTGTTAATTTGTGACTTACTTTATTCAATGATAGTAGCAGTCTAGATTGTGTTTACCTTCATGAATAAGCACCTACACAAGTCGTGAGGGCAGAGGAGCGGCCCAACACACTTTTAGTGAGTTTTCCTTTAATTAGTCAATCAATTTGTTTAAATGCCTCAAGTTTCACTTATAACCCGCTAACTATTTTCATACTATCACATAATTGACATTTTGTGGTGTGTGTGAACTTGATTAAATAGCGTAAAGAGCACAAACAGCTCTGAATGTGTCCTGATTTAGATTTGAAGCCTCTGTCCTCGGTGTGAACCGCTCACCTCAGCCTTGGCAAAGCTGCAGACAGATATTACACTGCTGCCAACTTCCTCATTAACCATCATTAGTCTGAACCAGCATTAACACTTGCAGCTCATTGAGGCTCAAGACATCTGATAAAGGGCTTCTGTAGAGCGAGCAGAAAGCGTGGCTGACTCCAATCCTCTGACAAACACAGGTAAACATTTAAACAGATTAACTGATCAGATGTGTGGGAGAAAAGTGCTTAAGAAAAAGAAATGTTTCCAAGCTTTTAACAAAAGTTAATGTGCAAAATCTTAAGGATACAAAATGCCTCCTTCACTCTGATGGTTTTCTAAAAATATATTTCACTCAATATATAAAATAATTGTCATGATATATTGGATAAAAGGCATGAATAAATAACTTATAGAAGCCTTCTTGTGATAAACAGCTCTTCTCAATCCATTCTGGGCAATCATAATGCGTCATTGAGGATCTAATTGAAAGTACCTGAGAGTTTGATTAAGTCACACAACCACAGCTGCTCAGCTGTGATGCTCCTCTGCTTTAATGTGGGGCTATTAATCAGCCTATAGAGTGTGTGTGTGTGTGTGTGTGTGTGTGTGTGTGTGTGTGTGTGTGTGTGTGTGTAATTGACTGCCTTAACTCAACTATATCACCATCAAAACCTGTCATACTGCAAAGGCTGAACACGTGATTTGGATAAAGTGGTGGAGTGGGTATAGGGTAAGATCAGAGGGTGTATCCGTACATGTGTTGGTAACCAGTCAGAAGGTAAGGGGAAGGAGTCGAGGGAATTCAAGCCAGTGTTCCAGGAAACTCAAAGCTCAAGATCAAGCTTCGGTTGTCCTTCAGATGACCATCATCTTCAAACCCTTGCCCTTCATCCATCCATCCATTTATCCCCTCACACAGTACTCCTTTCATCCGCCTCTCATCCCATCCCCTGTTACCACCCCTGAGGGTCCACTGTTGCCCTTCCCCAGCAGAGCCCACCTCCAAACGTGTGTGAGAGGATGGAAGAAGCCCCATGAAAGCCGATTGCATTTTAATAAAGTTTATTATCTGCAGGGAGCTAATCCTCAAGGGTAATCTCTCTTCTCTAGTCCTAAAGGAAAGCTGGATTACTCACTTGCTATAATCCCAATGAAATTGTTAGGATTTAGCTTGCGCTGCACAGCAGATGGCAACAGGCTTTTTCCTTCAACCTTGGCTGGTTTAACCCCCATTTCAACATGTAACACCCTTCTCGTTCTTGACTCGTCCTGATTGTTTTTTGTTTTGACCAAGAATAACAGGATCTTGTTATTCTCAAACCTGCAATGAAAACAGCGCTGTGAAGTTCACAAAACATATTCATGTCTTAGACGACACAGATGGCAGTTATGGTCACATTTAACATGACCCAACTTGCCACTGTTCAGAACAAGGAAAGAACAAAAAAAAATCCTTATCAAAAATAATTTTATTGATCCAGACAGAAGCAAATGGAAATGCTGAAGAGCAGCTCTTCATTGACCCAAGCCAAAAAACAAAAACAAATCCTGCTTATTCTAAATCCTTGTCCAGTGTGAACATATTCCTCACTCCACAATACTTCAAGAACCAGAGTAGCTATTATGTGGACTCAGCAGTGTGATGTATGTCAAGCTCAAGTGTAATGTGGACTAACACAGCTCATCTGCTTCTCTCTGGTTGAGTCACAGCATTTAGCAATAATTTAAGATTCAACACAACTGTTCTGAATCACTGAAAGTTCAAATGATTGAACCATTAACGTGTACAAAATTGTGACTGAAATTAAAATTCTGTGATTAAAAAAAAAAGAAAAGAAAAAAGTGTGTAACCAAGTTCTCACCGACAATAATATTAAAGAGGGAATCTGACAGAAAACAGTAACAACGGCAGTAAGTTTAAAAATCTACTCACTACCAAAAGAAAAAAGAAAAAGAAAAGTTAGCTGGATTTAAAAAAAAAAAAAAAAAAAAAAAAAAGCAGAAAAATTACACACGGCTTAAATTTATTAGGCCACCCATTATAAGGTTTATGCCACAGCTGCCCTAAATTAACAGTACTGGTAATTACCAAAATTGTGTGTTTCTGTAATGATTAATCCAGCAGTGTGCGCAAGCTCTTTAGTCAAAGTAATATTTTTCAATCTAATATATAATTGATGTCATCGGTGTTCAAATTTGTTTTCCAAAAAAAAAAAAAAAAGCAGAAAATCGTAATGAACATTATTCTTTTGATTCAATTACAGTAATTTACTTTCATTCCTGAAGAGAAAAATTTAATGGTTGAATGTTATGTTTGATTCATTTCTGACTTCTCAGAGAAGTCCACTGTGCCGGCTCAAATGTGGGCATAAAAATGTGAGTGGAAGAGCATGGATGGATGGATGGATGTGTCTAATAACTAAAAATATATATTTTTAGTTCTAAACATGTTTGACAGATTTCTAAAATATTTGTATTTTCTTGTTTTTAAGTGACAGGTGGTCTAATAAACTTGTGAAGCACTGTGTATATAAATCACACAGATTAAAGAAAACATTTCAGCTCCTATTGGAGTTTAAAGTGGTCAAATATATTCAGGAGCACAACTTATTTTCCTTAACAAATAAATGTAAATATACATCTATATGCACATATTTTCCACAGTCAAGGTGCTGCCTCAAATTCCCTAAAGGCTGCATGGAACAAAGTCATATGACTGTCGTGATTATAAAAAAAAAAAAAAAAAAGTTGAAAGATACCTGCTAATTTTCCCTTCTCCTCCTCTCAGGTGGGACAGAGAATATTGCTGAAATTCAAAGTACTTTGGCTGCAGGTAACAGTAAAGTGGACAGCATTCTTCATTTCTTTACAGTGTGCACAAACTTAGCTGACATTAACCTAATGAATGTTAATCTTTGCTATGACTCAAGTGAAATTAGCATACATTTTGGCTCAGGGCAGGGCAATTTTAGCCCGCCGTAATCTGAGGTGGTTTTTGAAGAAAAGGTACATGGTTAGAAGACACAGGGAGGACAGGAAATAAAGAAAAACACACAGGCTGATGTCCACTTTTGAGAACCCGATGCTCAACACGGACATCAAGCGTCCCCTGTGGCTCGGCTCAGCCTCCCCACCAAAGTACTGGCCTGCCAGGTCTCGCTTCTGCAGCCGCTTCCTTTGCTGCGCGAAATCCAGCTCAAAGCCTGCATCCACTGGTTCCAGGCCCACCATCCCTAACCCTGTATCCAGCTCCATGCCGAGCCCAAACACAGGCCCGGGCTCGTGCTCTTCCTTTCTCTGCAGGGTGCGTTGTTTAACTCGGCTGGAGGCAGCCACCCGCAGTGCCTTGGCCTTGTAGTGCTGGTTGACAAATGAGTCGAGATCAACAATGTCCTCCCGTGGGTCTTTCCTCAGTCCCACAATGCTCGGTTTCTTGCGGGCCTGCCAGCGGCCACGACCCACCTCCATTTGAGGCTTGGCCCACGGTGTTGGTTCCGATGATCTACCCACCATCTCGCCTGCCGCAGCTAGTCCTCCCTCTCCACCATCCTCTTCTTCCTCTGGTGCTGCTTCATCCTGTGGCCCTTCTTCCTCTTCCTCCACCTCGTCACCTTCCTCTTCTTCCGCAGTGGGTTGTGATGCCGGAGGATGCTTTATAGAGTCCAAGGCCTCTCTGGCTCTTCTCTCTGGACGTCTCTCAGCTGTTTGAGGTATCTGCAGGCTGGCATATTTCTCCCTGTGTTTTTCCAGAATCTGGCTTTCACTTTCCAGGTAGTCTGATCGGAAGATTAAACCAACACATGTATTATTTTTTTCTAAAAATCATAACCTATAACCTAGAATCAGATGCTAGTTCTCATCAGCCCATGTGAAAAAACATTCAATATCATTTTATTTTAAAAGCTCTTTAATAGTCATTACAGCAAAAAAAAAAAAAAAAAAAAGTCCATAATTACTAGTTTGCACTTAGAAATTCAGTATGATTCATAAATCTTAAGATTTGGCAGTGAAAGATTAACTGCATTACAAGTTCACTTAATAATCAAAAGCTACATACCTATACAAATCTTGTGGTATTTTAACTGTTACACTAAACAACACCTGAATAATATTTTCAGAAAAACGATGTCAAACTGTACCTGTGAGGATTCTGTCGGGGGAGAAGTAGAACAACAGGAACGGGAAAACCTCTATCAGGTTCCATTTGTGCTCCCGGTTGTCCTTTACTGTATGGCAGGCTGAACACATTTTAGGTGAAGGCCACTGGATCTTTGGAAAGTTAGGGTCTTCACTCAACGCACCTGCAAAAGAAACAGGGTGGGCAGATTGCACAGCGGAGCCTTAAGCACTTCGGTACCGGGAGAACATCAAAACATGAGACAACGGATGGGAAATAAGGACCGATCATCACTCCACTGTATTGTCAGAGCCTCAGAATGAATCAGATCCTCCCTTCTATAGTTATATATGACTATATTTTTCAGAAGTGCAGTTTTTATTATTTGATTATCATTTTTATCCCTTTTACAACACAGAAATTATTTTAGCTTAGAAAATGGAATAAATAAATCTTAAAGTCATGTGCACTGGTAATATTACAATTTTGACTTAAAAAAATAGCCTTACAGAGTTACTGAATCCAGAGTTTTAACCAGCAACTGAATATCGTTCTTTAATATTCAGACTAAATGGTTTCCTTTACTACTAAAACTTCAGAGTCATGATAAACTCAAATACGGTCTATAGCAGATAAAGCAGGATCAAGTCAACTGTTTCTTGTATTGTTTTTCATTCTCTTGTCGGTGCACACTGACAGCAGGATGTAAGTGCTTTGAGGACTGGATGCAATCTGCATTGAACCCATTTGATCTTGTCACAGTGCTCGTAAAAACTAAGTGCCTATATGCATATGTGTATGTATGCATTTAAGAGTGTATATGTAAATCATCTGTCTGGGTTTGTGTGCATGTAATCTATGGATTGATATTTTTGTGTGCACTTGTGTGTGCGCTTATATGACAGGGTCTAACAATGATCAATGGGCTTCTGGGATGTCCCAGTGGGAGGGATGGTGAGATAACAGATGTGGCCAAAGTGGACAGCTTCCCCACTCATACACGCACACATGCACCCACCCACACACATATACATGCAAACCCTGCTTTCAGGCAGCAGACCTTGGTGCTCTGAACCACCTGTCTTGTCCCTTTACACCCCTTTGAAAGCAAACTCCAATCTCCAAATTGAACATGAGAGCAAGCGAAACCTCAGCGGGGAGCTGCCCTTCTAATGAATTAGAAACTCTCTGCTTTAACATGTTTTCTTTTATGTAGCCGCTGCCCACCAATGCCGCTCACTCACACATCACTCGGCCTTTGTATGCTTGCAAACATACTGGCAGAATACACATACGCACACACAGGGCAGCATCTAGTAATGAATTGCTTGTTGTCACCAATGGGCCATTGTGTGTCTGATTGTGTGTGGAGTGTGTGTTGGCTTGTGCTGGAGAGGGGAAAGGAAAAAAAAAAAAAGAGCAGCAGCAGGTCTGTCACTTTACAGCACTGTCAATTTACATCCACCTCCACCACCACCTCCTCTACTCCCCTCTTCTCTCCACTGCTCAAGATTAATCTCAGTCATATGCATGTGTGTTCGTACTCTGCATACAGTACTTTACATAAAGGATACATCAATTTTACTGTGTCCTGAATGGGCGGCTGTGTGCACAGGGGTGGGGTGGGGGGCTTTTAAACATTTCAGCAGGTGAGGGGACACATGCACACACATCCAATATGCCTTGCATCTCCTTCCTTAGTCTAATCAGCTTGCCACGTTTGCAGCCAGGGTGACTTTAGCCATACCAGCCATATTGAGATTGCCACAATGGCCTGTCACTGAGATGTCATCACTGCCAGGCATACATATTCATCAGGTATAAATATGTATTGTTCAGCACGTCAAACTAGCTTCCTCAGCAATAAACCTGCACGTGAGGATCAACCGCACCAAACGGTGCACCGCGCCGTCAGATCTGCATTTTATGCTAATTTAAATAAATCAGACAAAAACTAATTTAGGGATTTGGATTGTTTATTGTATGTCAGAATTCCTACGAGGGTTGGGTAATAAACAACAATATTTTTTGCTTTGATTGCAATGTGTCTGCAGGAACTGAAACACTGAACATCTAGCCAGATTCATTCTCCTCGTTTAACGTGGTCTTTATATAACTGAGACCATTTCATTTAGCAAAGTTCTTACACAGTCAATCCTTTTATTATGAAATTATCTCATTTAATGGAAAGATTTTTTGCACAAAATGTTTCTTAAAATGTTTAACATGACATTCTTATTTATCAGAAGCTCATTTTTTTGTGATAGCTGCATGTTTAAGTTAGTTTATACTGTTTAGCCTAGCCGTCATCCCGTGAATTTGTGTTATATTTACATTTACTGAGGGGTGATAAATTCCTTGCATGCGCACAACACCCAAATTCTGATGTGACATGCATGGCGGAAATGCACCAGCTAGTCCTAAAGATGAGCCGGGCGCAGGAGTCAGTTTTGGAAGTTTCAGTGATTTTGTTTAAAGGGCTATATTTACAGCAAACCTCAGTAGTATGCAAGTAGTATAAATGAATGAATTTCAAATAAAAGGCATTTATTTAAGCTGTCGAGTCTGACATGATAAATAAAGGGAAAAAAGTTTTAATGTATTATTTGTTTTCATCATTTTATCTTATTATTAAAAAAAATATATTACACAATGCATGATATAATTTTAGGGGAATCATCCACAGCCAAAAAAACCCACAGCATGAAGCACATGGTCCAGGAGGCAGCTGGGCCTGCTGCAGCAATGCTATTCCATCTGTAGAAATGTGAATCAGTCTCAGCTGTTGACAAGCAGCAACAGGGCTGAGCTGCCACCAGTCTTAATTCTGCCAGTGCAAGAAGGCCAAGGGCCCTGGGGCCTCTTTGTTGCCAGCTAAATTAATTGTTGGGCTGCTTTACAAATAGCTGCTCTTTCATGCATGGCTGCTTCTGAAAGGAGGGGCGGAGAGGCCTGCTAAAGAGCTCCACTTTAGGCAAAGGGGAGAGGAGGGGTTGAGTGGATGGAGGGATGGAGCGCGCTTTCCTCAGGGAGACGCCGTCACTCACTGCAGCAAACACTGCCAAACCCTCGGCTCCTCCCTCGCTCCCCCCTTCTGATTTGCCCGACTTAACCTCTGTGGACCCCCCCGCCGCATTCACACTCAACCACGAGCTGTGCCCCTGCCACACGCAACAACTTGACCCACACGGAGGAACAAAAATAAATATAAGAGGAAGCGTGCGTGGCTTGTGTCAGGGTGTTTGCCACCTGCTGTCACACATTACCTTGGGAATTGTATGTATGTACGCAAAGCGGGCTGGCTCCTGGGGGATCCATCCTGTGAGGATGCTGCACTATTACTTGTCAAGCAGAGGATATGAGTCCCAGGGGATGGCGAGTGGAAAGAGTAAGACAGCTACAGGAATAGCGGAAAGACGAATGCACGAAGGGGGAGGTTAGATGGTGTTTAACTGTCTGGGGAGCTGCAGGGACGGGTGTCCTTCTGGCCCCTGCTGTTCAGGACACAAGCTGTCCCTTAGAAGAGGGGCAGTCAACAAAACACAAACAATAGATAGTGATTTAACAAAGTAGGCTGTTAATGACAGACCTGTGCCTAATAAAGTCATATGAAAACAGAAGGGAGGAGGGACGCTCAGGAACTGTTTAGCACTCATGCATGATGTGCAAAGAGCAACATGCTGATGCAGTAGAGCAGAAACTACAATAAATTACATTCACAAGTCTGGACAGGTAAAACTAGAAATACAGAGAAAGTTATGATTCAATCTGGATTTTTTTGTGTGTGTATATATACACACAACAATAAGCTATTACCAGATTAAACAGAATTAAAAGCAATGAGATGGCAAAAAAAAAAAAAAAAAAAATATTCC
>JAVDPK010001467.1:53407-84793 GCA_034780415.1 Cichlasoma orientale | reverse complement strand
TTTAAGGATACGGCTGGCTCGACTGCAGCTCAGCCCTGCTGCACGGCACCTCTCGTGCATCATTCGTTAACCATGAATAAACAAAACAGCCCTTAGATACAGTCCTACGTGCTGAACCACACCAGCTCAATGACTCTCACTGTGCAGCCTGTCAGCTGGAGCCACTTGTTGCTGATATTGTAAAGTACATCAATAACATTACTCAACTGTGTCTATATGCACAGATGCAGGGTGGCCTGATAAGAGGCAGCTAACTTTTAGATGCAAACATTTCCTCAAGCTGAGGCACAGAAACATGAGAAGGTTTTAAAAAACAGTCTCTGCTACACAGAAATATTGATAAGGCAGAAACTGAAGCACTGGTTAACTGGTAAGAAGAGCAGCCATTTGAGGATCATTTATAAAATGGTAGTATACAGCAGTTTAAGGAGACATTCAAAGAAAATAGGTCCAAATGATGCTGAGACATCAAGGAAGTCAGTTATAAACCTACAACGCAACTTAAAAAAAAAAGGCACTTGAACTGAACATGGAGTAAGACTACCTCTGGCTACATTCTGATGCCTCTTTTGAACTGGCTGATCTTTCACAGCAGCCAGTGGAGCATGTAACCGTGCTTTTACATGACAAGGTGTGTTTTTTTTTTTAGGGCAAATGTTATGCTAGCAAACCTTTTAGATAGTAAATAACAAAGAAACAAGACAACCATGGGTGTTTCCTCCGGGAGTACAAAGTAAGCGGACTGTAGAACAGGTAAGGCTCAAATCCAGCATGTAATTCTAAAAACATCAAGTCAAGCCTACTGCCAGCTGTTCCTGTCCCACTCTCATACTACATATTAAAGTGGTGGTTGAGTTATGTAGTCTGTTTCCACCTACCACACAGAACAATCTAATGGAGCACAAACCATCAGAGAGGTATTTTCCTTCAACTGGTCAACACTGCTACAATGTGCAATATGCTTCCTAAAATTTACATATAGCATGAAGTGGAACACAGTGATTGTGTTGACCAACTGGACAGCTGTGGCCACAGTAAAAGTCACACGGATTTAATTAATTATAAAGACTACACCTTTAAATATTTAAAACGCATATCTCCATGTTCTCTGCCTGGTTTCTCCTACCTAATGTATTGCCATATTCACATTCATATTATTATTTGTGCTTTTACAATAACATTAGACTTTCTTTACACAAAGTTAAAATGAGCTCTTCTCTGTATGTTTACAATTCATTTACAATTCCAAATGCTTTTTATTTTGCTTCTAATTAAACATTTTCACACAATAAATAATTAAGCAGGCAAACATGTTTCATAGAATATCTGAACTCAGTGTTCCAACAGGCTGCCCACATCTGGTCAGAGACAAACTGTTGCAACCCCAGATTTACAATACAGCACTGATTACTTAAAAAGTGCCCGCTCTCTGCTTTAAAGGTGTTTGATGGTCTTCATACCCATAATGGGTGAAATACTTTTTCATACACAGCCAAAAAACAGTAGAGAACATGAAGCAAGCTTTTGGTAAACTTACAGTCAAAGCAAACAATGAGCCTTGTGAGCTGAAGAGTTGAATTTAATTATCACTGATAGGCAAATCCCTTGACCTGAGTCCAACTGAGCAGGTGCTGTATTTGCCAAAGACCAGAGAACGATCAAAAAGTCCCTGTTTTTACTTAAGGCAAATTACAGAGCCCTGCAAAGAGGACTGTGAATAAAAAGATCTACAATTACAGCACTGATCACTGGGTATAGATGTAAACCCCCCTCAAATTAAATCTTAAAGTTGGTACTTTAACTTAATTGTTTAATTTGAATGTGCTGCATTACAAAGTCATGGCTACATTGTATCACTGTCAAAATCACAGATTGCACTGTAGATTCCTCATTGACCAGTCAAAAGTTTGGACACACTCACCCATTCATATGGATGGGAAAGTGTGTCCAAACCTTTGACTAGTACTGTACATATGTGTGCGCGGAAAATAAAACCTACTGCTGTTCCAAGTGGATGTTATTTTAAAGTCCATGACAGAACAATCAACTTAGCAGCATTCATGGACTTTAACATGATTACAAGTGGCACAGCCCATCTTATCACCACATCTACCTATTCTCCAGCTGACCAGTCCACAAAATGGCCAGCCCAGGAGGGTGAGAACTCAGACCAGATGGTGTTAAAGATTTTAGAAGCATTTTTGAGTGTGATGACATCAACACTACAGTCAGCTGATGCATTTCAGTGAATGAATGTCGGGAAATAAGGACAATTTGTTTAGCTGAGAGGTAATACTGGGACTGAAGGCATCGGAGGGTTACTGTTGGCACATCAGCTGGTGGAAGCCTGAGCAGCGATAGGTTGGCTGGAGTTCCCCGGTGGTGGCGTAAGAACTGGGATTGAGTTAGAATCTAAGAGGGAAAGCCATCAGGAGAGGGTGTCTCTTTTGGGCCTCTTGTCAGAAATTAGTGTGAGCACATTCGCTGTGTCCTTAAGCAAAGCATCAAAGATGCTGTCTGCCAGCTGCATTTTAACAAACATCTCGTCCTCATCATAGTTGACCCACTGGGCCTCCTCCTCGTGGAGTTCCTGAACCTGAGACAGACAGAGAAAGTGGTTTAAAGTACAGTAGCTCAGTGACTTGACAGTTCCTGTTACAACGAATTCAGAATACATAGTATTGGTATTCTTACAACTATGTAAAGTACACATGATCAACATCTTAAACATAGATGCTTGTCTTGGTAACAGAAAAATACAAACATAATTCTTGGGCCTACCAGTATGTGATCAACTCTGTCCCGCTTCTTTCTCCCAAACTTGAGCATTTTCTGCCAGTCAGTCTTCTGGCTCTGATCTTTTGTGAGGCCATAAAGTTTCAGTACTTCTGCTGCGATGAATTCCTGAGCAACAGCAGAAGAGGGATAAAACACAGCATATTATGCATGATGCTGCATTTGTGTAACTGTAAAAATGTTATTACTGATTTGCTGATTTGGTGGCTAAAGGTCACTGTGACCTCACAGAACATAAAAATAATAATGGCCATAAATAATTTGTAGAATACAAGCCAACTATGACACAATTTCACACAAATTTCTAATAGGCTAACATAGAAGTGATGACATTTTATATTTAAAAAAGGTCAAAGGTCAGCTTCACTGCATTTACATAATAACCACTGTTCAACACTGTAACTCAGGAACAGGAGACGGCCATATTTCACATTGATACTGATCATAAAACGAAGTGATATCCAAACTATTTCAATATTAACAATACAAGTGTGGGCACGTGTGGATGCAAACTGCAATATGACTGGTTGATAGAAGCATACAACTGAACACCCTTGAGTTCTGAAAAATTCTGGATGAAAGCCTAAAAAAAAAAAAACATCTATTAAAAAGGACTAAGCAATCAATAAAATAAATAGTTTCTCTCAGTGTTTCTGGCAACTTTCTTTTAAAACTTTACCTGGATTTTGGTGATGTCTCCTGGTGTCCTGACTTTGTGAAATGAAGTGGACTTGACTCGACGCGGTTTGACCCACTGAGGCTGATTAGTATTAGGGTCTTCAGCATAGATCTCCTGAAGGATCTCCCAGGTCAAGTCATACACAGCCTAAGAAAAGACCAGAGGTAAATTGATACAAGTGCTTAAATATGTAGTACTGAATGAAATTTAGCTGAACGTAAATAACGTGTTACAAATGCTCAACACTGCAGGAATTTTCAGTTATAGCATCCGAATTACTGAGGCAAAAGTTTCAGGGTTTTTGGAAGCAGAGGAATATGTGATATTTTTAAGCGAAACAAACTCTTTACAAACTCTTATTTTTACCTTTTTGTAGCTGCGGATGGACAGCGCCTCCTGGTCCTGGCTGCTGTTCTCTTTACCAAGGTATTCCTGTGAAGGTTGTGGGTTTGGCAGTTGCCCATGAGTCAGTGTCCCTTTATTCCCTAGATCAAAGCTGTCCCAGAGCTCCTGTGTGGCAGCATGGACCATCTTCTCCACCTCTACAGCTGAGTGAGGTACCACCATGGCAGGCTGCTCAGGTAGTTTAGGAGGCATGGGGAGAGGGAGCTCAGGTCTAGGTGGTATCTTTATCTGTGTTTCTCCATCTGATGATGAAATCACTTCCCCCATAGTTGGTCCAGCTGATGAGCCAGACCTCCCAAGTCCAGCTCCTAACCTTTCCGCTTCCTCTTTCTGTTTGAGTCTCTGCTGTTTCCTACGGGAGCTAAGGCCAAAGTCTTCATCAAACCAGTCCTGATCATCACCGAGGTCATTTAGCAATTCACGGCTCAGTTCCAGCTCTGCTAAACGTTTAGCGAGCTCTTCTTGACCACTGGCTCCCAACACTGGACTCTCCTGTTTAAAAAAAAAAAAGAAAATAAAGGAAAAGATTATTATCACACTTACTTTCAATTCTAGATTAGCACCTTAGATAAATATTAATATCTAACTGCAACCTGACACCACAAGTCCTGTTATAAATTATAGTTTTAAACTTTAGTCTTAAAGAGTTACTTTCCTTACTAATGTTTCTGATACAAAGGCCTTCAACAAAGAACACCAAATTCAATGAAGTCTGTCAATATAAAGTTGGACTTTGGCTGAACACATCCCAAAAAGAGGTTCTCAGGTCAAATAAACAAATCAGTATCGTAATGTCATCACTGTTAGTAGTTTTTCACTAAGCGAACATAAAATAATCATCCCAAGTTTTAGCTGAATGGTATGACCTTACATTTTATCTAGAACCTATCAATGAAAGAAAAAGTTTTAAAAAATTGTTATTAAACTATCAGAAATTCACTCACTGGCCGGTTGCACAGTTCTGGAGAAGACAGTTCATCTTTTTCAACAGGCAGAAAGAAGGGTAGATCATCTTTTTGATCCACTGAAGATTTCCACTCTTCCTCTTCTTCTTCAGCATTTTCACCAAACAGGCCTCCATTCATCTGGTTGGCTGCTTCAATCTTCTGTTCTTTAGCCTTTTTAATTTCAGCAAACTGCTTAACAGCGTCTTTGACAAAGTTGTTGACAAGTTTGTCTGCAACCGTGTCCAGCAAATCCATGTCCTTTTCTTTCTCCTTATCATGTGACTCTGTGTCTTCTTTCTCAACCAGGGCTGTAATCTCCTTTTTACTTTCATTCACCTGACCTGTTTGATCCAAGTCAGATATGATGAGTGTGCGCGAGGCGTCTTCAAAATTCAACAATATGTCCTTAATGTTGCCATCGGAAACTTGATGCGTAGAATCTTTATGATGCTGTGAATTGAGGTGGGGACTCTGGCTCTTGTGAAGGGATCCATCCATTTCCTTTTTATCGTTTGAGCCAGTTTCCTTATGAGAGCTCTTGTCATTTTCCCTGTTAAGATTTTCTTGCTTTTGGAAATTGTTCTCATCTGTTTTAGGTTCATTTCTTTCTTTATCTGACAAGTCATCAAAGAATGAGTCTTCATCTTCTGTAGTATCAGTGTAGAGCTCAAACTTGTCTGGCAGGTGTGTGATTTTGTCTGGAGGAGCAAATATGCCATGGCGCTCTTCACACTTAAAGTATACCACTCCATCGTAACTGCCATTGTTGCTCCCTTCGGACTTGTCTAACTCCACACCTGCCCAGAAGCCATTGGCAAAGCTGGTTGGACCTTTGAACCTTAGAGTGCCAGGCTGAACACCGCCAACAAGAACTCTGTCTCCAATGTTAAAATCTGGCATTTCATCTATAACAGGAGAGAGGGGGGTCTGAAGAGAATAGATGGTTTGTGAGTGTCTGGAATGAATACTCTCATTGCTCTGTTTAAAATCATCTGTGTGCTTAGTAAGATCTAGCAGCCTTCCAGATTGATGGCTCGGATCGCTCACACCAGAATGGTGACTCAGATCCTCAGCTATTTCTTCCTCCACAATTTCATCTGGGCTGTCAAATGACAAGGCCCTGCTAGAGGAGTCCTTTCTTGAACCCTTGATTTCGGGAGGGGAAACTAAGACTTGAGACCCAACTTTGGAACTATGATGCTCTACCTTGGACGAAGAATCCACTGATGACTCAAAGTCATCATGATAACCATCTGCTATCGGAGAAGCCTCGGTATCTTTTATGGAAGCCTCCTTATTTGAACCAAAAGGAATGGAGTCCGGGGCCTGGGACTGGTCAACGGGTGAAGAGCTGTAGCTCTGATGTGGTGAGGTTTTGAGGTCCACTACAGCTGAATGTGGCTGGCTAGATGCAACAACATTTGGCTTTAAAGCTTCCTCTACATCAGATATTTCAGTCTGCTTCATTTGATTTCCCTGTTCAAGGCTAACAGTTGGTGAATGTTGGTGTTCTTCATCCACGGAAGAGGAAACATGTTTAGATGTAGACAATCTCTCCTGAGAGTCAAGTCTGTCTTCCTTTTCTAGTTCTAGAAGATGCTGAGTTTGTTCATCCTTGAGTCTGGAGCTTATTTCCACCTCCAGCTCTTCCTGAATATCGGATCTGTGATCAGACACGATGTTCTCATCCTCAAATTCTGACTTGTCTTCCGTGGAGCATGGCCTAAAAAGATCTTCCGTAGACTGCTGATTTATCTGGCCCTTGGTTGGACTCTCTGGGCTGCCATATACCACCACACTTGGAGTGACTCTTTGAGGTTCCTCAACAGAAAAGTCTTCAGGCACTGAAGTTGATCTACTATGATCTGGCTTAGGAAAGGCATCTATCGCAAGATTGGAGAGAGCTGCATTATTACTGGAATATTTTTGTGACAACACATTTTTAATTAAACACTGCACACAATGTAATTTATAATGATGAATTTAAAACACTCACGATGATCTATTGATGCATCAATTTGTGTCCTTTCAGACTCCAAGATTGTGATGTGGTCAGACCTGGGAAAGAGGCATTTATTTTTAACTGCACACCATTCATTTTAAAATTATGTTTAAAGGAGCAAATATCATGTTTATAGCTATTCTTAGTACCTGTGTGAAGATGGAAGTTGCTCTAAAACAGACTCCTTGATCTGGGAGTTGGTATCAAGTGTTGACTCTGGCTCCTTGTTAAGTTCTGCCTTAGTTTTCTCAATGAAGTTGTTATAGTTCTGTAAAAACAAAAAAGAAAACATGAGAATAATAGCAGAGATGTGAATGAGAATATCTTTAAAAAAGAAAAAAAGTGAATAAATGCACATCCACAGATGAAAAAACAAAACAAAACAAAAAACATTCAAGTTTGTCTGGATGTTTAAGTGTAGTTTGAGCATCCAAACAACCACCTATAATCACATTTACCTCCAGCTGTTTCAACAGGTTCGCTTCCTGTGCCTTCAGTCGCTCCTTATGTCGCTTCTTCTGCTCTTTCTTCAGCTGGTAGGCCATTAACTTCCGTTTTTTCAGTTCTTCCTTGAGGGCCTTGATACGACTCTCTATGTCACTTTGGTCTGAAATGGCTTCTAAAGAAAAACGTACATAATAAATCACAGCTAGAATGTGAAAATGGTGCCAGACCTCTGATTAGCAAAGGGTAATCCAAGTTTTAGCACACTCAAAACTCAAACCCATTTCTTTAGGGATTACTGTACATTTTCTTTACAGGAATGTGTAAAGTTCATTTTCATAAACACAATGAACAAAGAGTATTACAAAGATTTAAAGGCTTAAACAGTGGCTTGAAAATGAATAAAACACAGTCAGCTACAACAGTAGGCCAGCACAACAGTTTTCGCTGGTACGATAAAGTGCAAGGCAAAGTGTACCCTTCTCCTATCACACAGTTAAGCTGGTTAGGGAGTAGGGAAGTGGTTCCATAATGCATTTCTGGCATCATCACATTATTCCTGTCTACACAGCGCCAGCAATATAGCTGCATTATGTCAGCTGTCTGCCTTACCCATCCTATCCTCTTTAAGAACTGTTGGGAAGAATTTTACACTTCAAAAATGTAACAATCTCAATGTGTGTTTTGCACATGAGTAACTCACCAGACTGTGTGGCCACTGGAGGGTCGGTGGGCTGAGTGCAGGGGCGGATGGATGCCTGGGAGGTAGAGCGGAGCTGCATCTTTGTTTTACTGCTGCCCTCTGAAGGGGATGCAGCTGGGCTGTGGCTGCCTTTGAGAGCAGAAGACTGGATAGGAAGAGAGAGGAATACCACTTCAGGACGTGACATCACAGTCAAAAGATGGTATGCTTACATTAATATTTTACAGTCACAGTTAATTAAGGCTTAGAGATCCATTTGCTTATTCTTCAAAAACCATAACACATAAGAAAGTTGGCTCTACTGTAGATTCACAAATGTCCTGTGCTCTTTACATTAGCGACGTGAGGTCAGTTTTGAAACAGGCAAAATATAACTGCAGAGAGTATCAAAGCAATGAATTGAAACAATGAAATACAAAACGTAAAAAAATCTACTATTATATGTACTTGTCTGGTAGGTGACTGTGATGCTGAAGTGAAGTCTTGAGTGTAATTTGCAGGGCTGTTCTGGACAGAGGCCAAAGATGTTTCAGAGGCTGATGCAGGCTGTTCTGGGTCCTCTGTGTGTATGCTGGACTCGGGTGCCACTGAGGAACAATCGCCCTCGCTAACATACTCTGAAAATTAAACAAATTAACAGTAAGTTATTTTAATGTGTCTAGACAGATTTTACCCTCACTCCCAAACCATGCTGTGCATTTTAAACTTCATTCAAGTTATTCTTTTCATGGTAAACCTGGTAACAGCATGTCATACATTTAAAAATAAGAGAATCTTGCAGCTTCACCTTTCTCACTGTCAGTTCTGAGCTCTGAGCTTCGGTGGTAACTGGGGTGGGAGCTTATATCAGATATTTCCTTTTCCTGTCCTTCTGACATGCTGAGATCCTTGTCCCGAAGGGTTTTCTGGTCCCATGCAGCCAGGGCCTCTTTCTCCATCCTACGGACCTCTGCCTCCTCCTTGTCTAGCCGCTGCTTCCACTGCAGCAGCTCTTCGGCTTGGTGACGCCTCTGCATCAGCTGCTGTTCTCGCTTGGTCAGGAACCTACAGATGTGGATGTTTAGGAAGAAATGGGAAAGAATAAAGGGATGAGGAGAAAGTGGAAGAACGGTTTTTAAAAAAAAAAAAAAAAAAGGAAAATGGGAATAATGGAGAGGAGGCAGATGAAGGAATGGAGATGGGGAAAAGCAGGACAAAGACACCAAGCATTAGAAAAGATTTAATATGACCTTGCAGAAGCAAGCAGACCCAGAATCACCTTGACATCCAGTTATTACTGCAAACTCACCTCAAACTTCTGTCCAACACACATAGAATCAAATACACACCCAACACATGCCAAGAATAATCATCCAAATACAGATTTATACAAGTACCAATTAAACAAAATAAGTGATGAAATGTCACTTAGGAGAAAAGGAGAGAAGAAAAATAATAGTGAGGATCTCAGATTCATGCATCAGATTCAAACCCAGGGAACAATGAGCATAGTCTCTCTCACACACACCTCAAAACATATTAAGCAGTTACAGGAGATTTTTTTTAATAAAAGAAAAAGGTCTTAAACACAGATAGCTCAGTCTCTATGAGTATTTTTATGATATGGCTGTCTGCAATTAATGCACCTCCCCATAGATCAGATTAACAACTCAAAGATTTAATGGTTTTGTTGTCTTGCAAAGCTAGAAGACTTTAATTCTTCAATCCAGTGTACACCAGGGACACTAACACATACATACCTCTGCAGATATCTATCAAAATAAAGTGCAGTCAGGTATAGCTGTTTTGAAATAGCATCTCCCACAGCTATGGGTGCCATTACAGTGCAGTATTATTTAGGCTTGATCTAATTTAGAAGCCTTTCTCTTGACCTAATTTATACTGATGACAGCCCAGATACTAAAGACCAAGACTGGGGAGATTCTTTAGTGCTTTCCCAAACTCTATTAGAGCCAATGACCATCTGTACTTATTATCCCATCCTATGCAACAGTTACATAATAAAGGATCTAGTTAAGATTTACTGGGCTCATTAAAGAGATAAACCACTCTATCTCTGGTCTTTTCTCTGAAAACTCCTTTACTTCAATGTCACTGTGTGGTTTCATTTCTAAACATTTTATTTTGATAACTAGGCTGCAGCTATCAGCCAGAAACCACAATGTAAAGAATAATTTGCACTGCAAATTTTGATATTTTATTCCAAGAGGCAAGAAATAAGGAAGGAAAGAGTTGTAAATTAAGCATGACATAAATTAGTGAAATCCCAGATTTAGGTCTGAGATTCCCATCCAGCAAGGAAGGCTCTTACTAAATAACATAACCTTTGACCATCACAAAACAGAAGGTTTATATTTCCCAATTTTCCATATTATTTATTGTTTTACACTCAACCAGTGTGTTTTAATACCTTCTCTGGCAACACTGCATTTTTTGCTGGTGCCGCATATATGAAAGACAAGCAAAAAAAAAATTGTTTAGCTCAAGTGAAACTGTCAAAAGGTTAGCTTATTTCAGTAAAGCAGTTTTCCTTGGGCACTTTAAGCTTCCATCCAAACACTGGCTCCACAAAAAACCCCATCCTGAAAGTTACAAACCTCGAAATATCCCAAAAAACCTCAGACAAACAATCACACGTCATTCACTGTCCCACCCGACAAGATCCCAGTGCCAGTGGATGAACACAAGCATGTTCCATGGGGTAGGGGTGGAGGTGAGGCAGGGCAGGGCTAGGTGCATAGGTAGAGAGCACTGTACAGTACCTGACCAACTGGTTGTAGATAAAGAGCTGGAATTTAGGGTGAAGGTTGGGAAGACAGACACTGAGGGAAGCCCAGTGATGGGCCTTGAACACAGAGAAGAAGTAGTGGACAGGAGAACAGTGTCTACAACACACAAGCACGCAACAGACAAAGTCAAAAGAGCCACACAAACATGGATATGGACATTTACAACAAACACACACACACACACACACACACACACACACACACACACACACACACACACACACGTAATGTAAAGGAAAAAACAAGAGACGCAGAGGAAAGAGACAAGCAGAGAGAAAGGGAGAGAGTGATATGAGAAAATGTGGTTTTACTGCACCCAAGGTGTCAAGCTGTTACTTTTAAAGGACTTCTTATCATGCTTTGTAACATTGCAACACTCCTTTCATCAACATTTGACTTAGTGTGTGTAAATTAAGGTAGCCTTATATGTTGGTTGGGATATGATTACAGGCAAACCTGCTTGTGGAGGAGTTAAATGACAGACTCAGTTACACTGATTGTTAGACAAATTAGTGTCGGTTAACACTGTTATATGAAGTAATTACAACGTTGTTACTGGGTTATCGTGGGTTGTATATGCAGACGCAATTGCTTTTACCATTATTTAAAGGAAAGCAGTTTGGGAGAATAACAGGGAAAAGACTGTCTAAATGATCTGTCTATATTATCTATCTGAACCTATAATGCACTCATGAAAACAAAACCACAGTAAAACTGTTTTGATGTTTGTATTGTAAGTGTATATTTGGAGGAATGGAGCCCTAAAAATTGCTGAAAAGGAGTGATGGAAGCCTGGTTTGACACTTATAGGCAAATTGTAAATCTTAAAGCCCAGAACAATTAACACGCTTGTTTGAGCCATCTGGATTTGAGAGGCTCTGTAATCACCTGACCAAAGCTGGTGGCCAAGTTTAAAGCTTTAGATGACCTACAGCTACTCCAAGCCCATGGCCAATATGAGAGCAAGTGGGTGTAATAAAATTTATGGAATGCACAGCATATCTATAACTGAATGTTGCAGTACTAAGGTTAAATGGTACTGCTACTGCACTATATTGCCAAAAGTATTTGCTCATCTGCCTTCAAACGCATAGGATACAATATGATGTTGGCCACTCTTCGCAGCTATAACAGCTTCACAAGGTTTCCACAAGGGTTAGGAGTGTTTATGGGAATTTTTGACCATTCTTCAAGAAGGGCATTTGTGAGGTCAGACACTGATGTCGGATGAGTAGGCCTGGCTCGCAGTCTCCGCTCTAATTCATCCCAAAGGTATTCTATTGGATTGAGGTCAGGACTCTATGTAGGCCAGTCAAGTTCTTAAATAGAAAACTCACTCATCTGTGTCTTTATGGACCTTACTTTGTGCACTGTTAACGCTGTGTGCACAGGCAGGGGCCATCTCCAAACTGTTGCCACAAAGCTGGAAACATGAAATTGTCCAAAATGTCTTGGTATGCTGAAGCATTAAGAGTTCCTTTCACTGGAACTAAGGGGCTGAGCCCAACTCCTGAAAAACAACCCCACACCATAACCACCCCACTCTTGGCACAGTGTAGTCAGACAAGTACAATTCTCCTGACCAACAAACCCAGAATCAGCCATTGGATTGCCGGATGGAGAAGCATAATTCATCACTCCAGAGAACACAACTCCACTGCGCTAGAGTCCAGTGGTGGCGCGCTTTACACCATTGCATCCAACGCTTTGCATTGCTCTTGGTGATGTAAGGCTTGGATGCAACTCCTTGGCCATGGAAACCCATTCCACGAAGCTCACCATGCACTGTTATTGAGCTGATCTGAAGGCTACATGAAGTTTTTAGGTCTGTAGCGATTGAGTGCAGAAAGTTGGCGACTTCTGCGCACTATGCGCCTCAGCATCCTCTGACCCCGCTGTGATTTTACGTGGCCTACCACTTTGTGACTGAGTTGCTGTTGGTCCCAATCACTTCCACTTTGTTATAATACCACTAACATTTTACTGTAGAATATTTAATAGCAAAGAAATTTCATGACCGGATTGTTACACATGTGGCATCCTATCACAGCACCATACTGGAATTCTCTGAGCTTGGTTTTTGTACACCTGTGGCCATGGAAGTGATTAGAACACCTGAATTCAATGATTTGGATGGGTGAGTAAATACTTTTGGGAATATAGTGTATTTAGAATGTCTGATGTTCTTTCAAACATTTAAGACTGCATTATCAGTTGGACAGCTTTCTACAAAGTACTGTTGCAGCTTGTATGAATCTAAATTCAAAGAGATATTGTGGCAGCGTGTGGTTGCTTGTCTAATCTAAAGAAAGCATGCTTATCTTCAAATCCACAGCAATTAAAACAGCAAGAGAAACACGCCGTGCAGCAAGAGAAAGATGCCACACTGTTTCAGTCGGTGCTAGTTTAGGTCTCCCACAGAATATGTATATCTCAGACTTCTGTCTTGTCAAACTAGAATAGAAAAAAGACATATCTAATTGCTATATAAATTTACCCCCCCCCCCCCAAAAAAAGGAAAAAAAGTGAAACTAAGCTATCCAAGAATAGTAAAGGTGTGACGTCTTTATAAGCACATACTAAGAACAAAAATATTCATGTTTCGATCAAAGTTTAAAAAAAAAAAAAAGGGTTAAAAAATAAATAGAAACTTTGCTAAAGCGTATGACTTCTTATCATTCAGTGGGAGGCTTGTCAATAAGGAGACAGCCAAGCCCAATTAATGTATGAAAATTAAAGCTCTTACTTTTCATCCGTGTGAGAACGCATCTTCTTGAGCTTCTGCATGATGCTGCTAGTCTCACTTCCAGAGACAGAGAGTGAGGGAGAGGGGCTGCGGTTATCATCAGCATGTCTCATGTCAGGGGAGGCTGGCTCAGACCCTAGGGTTTCGGATACTGGGGTCTCCTAGAGGATAGATGATGGACATACACAGAAAGATTGATAATTAGTAAATCCAAACAAAGAAATGAGCACACCAGCATGTTTGGTTAAATGTATGTTCTCTTATTGTATTTACTCAAGACTCTGCCTGTGCAGAACAAACCATGAACTGAAGTGAAATCTCCTTAATCCACCTGTTCTTCTGTAAGAGTTCTAAAGGTGATGAGTGACTGAGGCACTTACAGGAGGTGCTTCAACCCCAGCACACTTGAGACGCTCCTTCAGTCTGAGTGTTGAGTTTCTCATCCGTTCAATCTCCTCCTGCTGTTTCAGCAATAATTGTCTTTCCTTCCTTGCTGCTTTGTTGGCCTCCTGAAGTCGCCTGATCTCAGCCTGAGAAGATGAGCACAGTGGGAGAGAACACTGGTTAGTAAGAAATGGATAATGTTACAGTATGTCGCAAAGCTCCCTTAATGTTACTGTGTTTTTGCCATCTCAAGTACCTGCTCCTGCTGTAGTTTCAAGAGAAGACCCCTCTGCTTCTTCTTGATTGGTGGCATTTTGTCATCCTCTCCCTTATCTCTCAGCTTCTTTTTCAGGTGCTCTAGCCAGGCCAGCTCTGTTCTGGTCTTCTCCTTGAGGGCTTTCTGGCGAAGATGCAGCAAAGAGCTCTGGTGCTGCAGTCTTACCTCCTCATCTTTCATGTACTGGCGCACCATGTCCATAGTGAACTGAGAAAAGCTGTTCTGGCCACCAGAAAAGGCTATGTTTGTGTCCTGTGACTGCAGGGGAACATGAACATGACAGGAGAGAAAAAAATGGTTTTGAAAATGGTAGACAGCGAGATGTAAGGGAGGACAAAGAAGGGACACACATAATAAATTCAGTAAGGAACAGCTGATTCAAGTCTCACCTTATAAGTATTGTGCAACCCCGACCCTGAAACCAATGTGTTGTGATTGGTTCCATCATCTTCTGATTCCTCGGGTTGGCGGGATTTCTTCTCCATAGTTCCACGCCGATGTGCCTCAGATGGCAGAAGAGAGCGGAAGGAGCGCTCTTCTATCTCATCCTCTGTCATGGACTCATCGAACTTGAGTGAGCACTCTGTGGCCACTGATGTACTGTCTCCTGAGGGGGCAGAGACCAAATAGACTCAGGGTTAACTCCAACTTCTTAATCCACTTCTCACAATTCAGAGGGGGCAAGGGTGGAATTATGTTTATATAAAGGTGTTTTTTTTTTTGGGCATAAAGATTCAAAGATGGGCATATGGTTTTTATATTTTCTCTAAGACTGGTGGCAAACTTGTGTAACATCAACATCTGACTGCCTGAATACAGGCAAAAAAGAAAAATGAACGTCAACCTTTTAATTCAGGTGTGCTTGCCATACAGTACCTTTTTCATCCAGTACAGAAGGAATGCTGTCACTGCAGATGGAGTCATTTGCTGCTGCTGGAACTTCCTCTTCTATGGAGCTGCTGGCTGCTTCCATTTTTGGCCTTTTCTCAAGTCCACTGTTCCTCCATTTCCCGTCTGCTGCCTCTTTTTTCATCTGTTCTCCATGGTTTGATGAGTGATGTGATGGGCTGTGTTGGCTGCTAGATGCAGATCCACTGAGGGAAGGGAAAATAGCCAGATTCAGTGGATTCCTCAAATATAATGAAAAACAGCAAACATATCATTACATGATGAGCCTGACTGGTACCTGAGGTTTGGTTTTCTGAAGGATGGTGAGTCAGAATGAATTGGGCTGTTCAATGAAGACAAGGGTTCCTCTGACCTGGTCCTTCTGTTTGACAGCTCACTCTGATAGCTATAACAGAACAAGCAGAAGAGACTTAAACATTCACTAACACGCAAACTGCTGGAGGTACAGATCAGAAATAGGAATATTTGAATAGTCCAATAGTTTGTCCAATAGTGTAAAATCTGCTAGTTAAGGCTAGCATGTCACAAGTTTGGCACAGCTATGCAGAGTCATGTGACGGCAGTATGAGTGTGTGTGTGTGTGTGTGTGTGTGGGGGGGGGGGTAATCTTCAAATTGTTGAACAAGTCTGAAAACTGAGGCGTTTTTGTTTGAAATTCTCATCACTTTTAGAGATGATATTGAAATCAGATACTGACAGAAAAGTGAATGAGAGTGTTTTTAGTGTACCTGTCAGAGTCCACTTTATCCTGTCGATCCTCCATTGAGTAACTCTCATTTTCTTTCCTTTGGTCCACTGTAGAAGAATCAGTGGCAACAGGGGGGACAATCAAAGTTCCTGACATCTGTGAACGGGCTAGTTCTGTCATCTGATGGATGAAAACAATACAGAAATCAAATATGTCATGTGCTGAATTTTAGGCCGGATATGATGCTTTTTCTCCTCTTCCACTTATTTTTTTCTTTACTGTTAGTCAACAATCAATCAGCTTTTCTTGTAACATTAGGACACAGGCGGTTTTCCAGGCAGGAAGGAAGGAACTGATTGCTAACCTCTTTGATGTGTCGGGCAGCATCGGCTGTGTACTGCGCTGCCTCAGCCTGTTGAGTCATCATCTTAATAGTTGATTCCTGGAGGCCTTCCAAAGTCTCTTTCTGAGATGCTGCCAAGGTTTCCTGCAGTTCTATATGAGCCTGGATGAAGCCATATACAGACATATACATTACACAAACAGAAAAGCACTCATACGTTGGAAGTCAAGAGGGTATAAAGCATTGAATCTGTGCATTAATGCATAAAAATGCTGTTAGTTATTGTGAGCTGATTGTGTGTAGTACCCTGGCAACTCTCTGTCTGTTTTCTTCCAGCTGTAGTTTTGTCTCAAGAGCCTCTCGTTCAGCCTTTATCTTCAACTCGTAGAGCTCACGTTCATGGCGCTGCTGCTTGGCCTGCACACCAAAGTTCGCAGAGAAGGTCAATAAAGTGTAATACAGTAAAACAGCAAGTAGAGTAAATTTAAAATAATATTCTTTATTTCCACCACTACTGGTGCCGTAACTAACAACATTTATAAATCAAAACATCCATCCATCTCTTCCACTTATCCTGTTCGGGGTCACAGGGGGGCTGGAGCCTAGCCCAGCTGTCATAGGGCAAGAGGCAGGGTACACCCTGCACAGGTCGCCAGCCTGTCACAGGGCTAACACAGAGAGACAGACAACCATTCACACTCACATTCACACCTGTGGGTAAATTAGAATCACCAGTTAACCTGACCCCAGTAACTATGTCTTTGGACTGTGAAAGGAAACCGGAGTACCTGGAAAACACAGGGAGAACATGCAAACTCCACACAGAAAGGCCAAAGTGGATTTGAACCCAGACCTTCTAGCTGTGAGGCAACAGTGCTAACTACCACATCACCGTGCTGCCCTAAATCAAAACATAGCTTAGAGAAAAGATATTTAAATACTGATCTGTATTCAAATATCAAATCATATTTCATAATTCATGAGAAAGAAGATTGTAGAAGCCGAGTGAATTTTAATCCATCAAAACTTCTGATAGGTAAGTAATAATATCATAGCTAAAGCCACAACAGAGCTGCATGCCATCACATTGGTAATTCACTGGAAACATCTTCTGTTACCTTGAGCATTTGGGCCAATGATGCACTCTCCTGCTGTGCCATGGACACACCCATTAGTCTTTCCACATCCCCCAACTGTCTGACTGACTCCTCAATTGACTCCAAGTACTGGAGTTCTGCTGCCATACGTTGCTGCAAGGCAGCAGGTGAATACTGTAGCTCACCTGGGAGTAAGGAAAGACAACACAGAGTGAGACATAAATACAAATAGATGCTGATCAGGTGTGATGGGACATAATTCAAAAATAAACTAAAGAGATTATTATTATTGGGTTTTTTTACCAGTAGACTTGGTCTCTGTTCTACCACCAGGAGATAAAGTGCCGGCGTTTTGGTTGGACCCACTTCTTAAAGGCTCATTGGGAGAGTCTGCTGTTGGAGGAGACCGGGGGACTGGAGAGCCAGAAGAAGAAGCCGATCTGGACCTGAAATAAAATAGCAATGAAATAGTATCAGAATATTGGGATTGGGGATCCACTGAAATCAGACATAATTTAATAGTTATCAATGTATTTTAATACATTCTTTAATACTGGCAAAAGAAGGGGACGTGTGAAAAGCTGGTAATTTCACAAATTGGAAAAAAACACTGATCATATATACAAAGCTTTATAAATATGTAAATAAGAGTTTTAAAATTGTTTTTTTATTTATTCACTTGAGCAAGTTTTATAGAAATGGCTGCCTATTCTGAAGAGCAGAAGCAGACTGGCCAAATGATAAAAAGTGAGAGAGCAGAGCAAAATGTCACTGTGAGAAGTCAGGATTATGACTAGCTATATGCTGTTCAGAAATGATCAGAGGCTAAGGAAGATGCCTAAAGAGATAACACATTCTAAATCCCCATAAAGAATATACAGTGGCACATTTTTCTCTGAAAAAAAATCTGTATTAATTAATATATGATTAAACAAAAACATTACAACTGTCTCACTAAAGTAAAAAAAAAAACTGTAAAAAGTAGTAAGAAGTTTACAATTCTCTCAGAAACTCTTTGCTTGATGGTGGTAGACATACAGACTGTAGAATCCCAAGAATCTACCACCTGGGCTTCAGAGTACCATTAGGGGGCTCAAATATCACTGCTGCACAGTGAGATTAGAAGGAAAAAAAGTCTCTCTCCTTCTCTCTGGGAGCAGGCCCAAGCTGTGGTGAAGCAGATTGACCCGATCAACGGCCCTGTGGGCCTCCAAAACAAAATAACCAGTGTGTTCCGTCTTGGGTCGAACTACAGTGCGGTCCTGTTGCTGGGCAATACACTGCTGCTTAAACTCTCAAGCTTTCAACAGAACAGCAAACCACAAGACTGCTTAAACTGGCAGCCTCAACTGAGGCCCCTCTAAGTGTAGTTTAGTAATTAGTCATGCTTAAATACATTTACTTTTGGTTAATAAATAACAGTAGATGGCAAGTGGAATTTTCTGAGTGGTTGGAACAGCAACAACGGAGGTTCCCTAGTTCAGAAAATATCCATTTCATTACTGAGTACACATTTTTAAGGCAATTTTAAGTTAGCTTGGAAATACCAGAGGACTTCCAGGCTACCCTTAGAAATATTCTTGTAGTTCCAAGCTAAATTTAAAATTAAGATTTAAATTTATGACAACGGGACAACACTCAGAAATAAGGAAATATACTGATACTGCGATCCTAAATGAAACATTTATCAATAACCTACTACATCCAGGAAAGCAAATAGATATGTCAGTGTAAGCCAAAAGAACCACCACAGCATAAAAGAAATGTGCCATTAAAGCTTACTGAAAACCAGGGAGGAGAGAAATACCAGAGATTACTGAATGTGAGGGTAACTTACTTTGTGTAAACACTATACACCATTCATCTGCCTCTCAAATTATTCTGTACATACTTCAGTTGAATATCTTGGAGACTATCTTAACGGGAAAATATGCAGAAGAACCTATCAAGTAACATGATTCAGCATTTACACCTCTGAAATAAGCTTACTGTTGGTGAGAATGTCCAGAAGTTTCCCTTAGAGAGTCACTAGAGTGGACACTCTTGGCCTGGGTGTGGGCAGAGTTTTTGCCTGAGCCTCCCTTCCTGGAATCAGATGATAGTGATTCTGAAGGTGGAGAGCAAGAACTCCTCTGCTCCTCTACGAGAGTGGCGTCACTCTGATCTGACGGTGTTCCTGCACAGAAACAAAATAGTTATATTGTAACCTATGACTTCAAAGACAGTTTAAGTGAAATAGATTATTCCATTAATAAGCTTAAACACATTCATTAAAAAAAAAAAAAAAAGAGAGTTCACAACCTGGTCATATCAGAAACCCCCCCCCCCCAAAAAAACAAACAAACAAACAAACAATGTAATTCTCACCTCTTTTTCTGGCAGATTGCCTGGTGAGGGGTGAAGAACCAGGTGTTGAACCAGAGGAAAGATGTTGTGAGTGAAAGGATGAATGGTGGGAATGACTGCCATCTGCACTTCTTTCATAAGGTGACCTCCTCATAAGCTCTTCAAAGTGACTGTTCACACTGACAAAGAGGGGAGAAAGAAATCATGAATATCATACCTATACCAATATATCATAGATCCATTTTGCGAGTAATTCACTTTTTATCTGGGCTTTTTTTTAAGTAGAGAACACAATAACAGAAATAAATTGGTTTAAAAAAAAAAAAAAAAAGGTCAGACAACACCCCACTTCCCAACACATGGAAGACAACAGTAATATGGACAATGTGACTTCAATCATAAGGATAATATTCATTAAGTCAAGCCTTTGTGTGGACACAGGGATGACCGGCTTTACTGTTCTAATCAATTATAAATCAGTTTCAAGGTCTGTGATACAACACATACAAAAACAAAGCAAAGAAACAAAAGTGATCCTGCAAATTAGTCTTCATTCTAAAAAGCTTGAAAGGAAAAATCTTTCTATCTGAAAGAACTGAAGAAATTATCTGTGTGACATGAATGCCACCCAGTGGTGACTTGAAAGATGTCTTTTTTTTTTTTACCTGGGTGAATTGGAGCCTCTCTTTAATTGGCCACTGGCTTTGCTGCTATGCGATGATACAAAGTCTTCTTCATAGACTGCCACATCTTCAGGTCCATTTCCAGAGGGCACAGAATGGGCAGAGGGAGAATTCCTCTCCAAATTTCTATCACTCACTAAAGAACAAATTAGAGGCAGAACAGACATGACCTTATTCTAGACTAACAGTCAATATCTTGCATATATTTATATGATCAGTACAGTTTTCATATGAAATAGATTCTGGTAAGCTTTTATATAGGAACTCATATGTCTACTTACCTTTAACATGGCTGTGATGGTTTTTAGTGAAGATGTTTATTACACTTAGAGGGCTTCCTTTGTTCAGCTCTTCCCAAACTGCTTTGTCCCTATCCTGCTGTGCAAGGGATAAGCTGAGGCCTGAGCATTTCTCTGCTTCCCGCTGGAACTCCATCAGCCGCTGGTAATCCTTTCTTTGACGTGCACAGCAGTCCACTGTTTCCAGGCGATCTGCTGGTCTAGGTACAGAATTATATCTAGAGGGGTGAGGAAGACTTTGCTCATCTTCAGAAAAACTCCCTTCACTCAAAAGAGGACCCTCACTAATAGAGCCACCACTTGAATCATGGAGATCTGTCCTATTCTCGCCCTCCTCGATTTGTTTCCTTTGTGATACTTTATTCATTCTTGTGTCCTTCTCCAAGCCATTTACTAGCGTCCCCCTTTCTTGTGTGTAACTGTTCAAAATGGGACCCACTACATCAACAGAAGTCTGTGTACCATTCTTTAATTTCTGTTCCCTGAAGGAATGCAGACTGCCTGCTCCTGGAAGAGCTGTGCCATCGTATGAACTATAACCTGTGCTAGTCAAAATCTTCTGGATCCTCAGAGCCATGTTATCATTTTCTGTGTCACATGCAGCTGTTTTTGTCCATGCATCTCCAACATCAGAGGTCTTAGAGGCCAAAACAGGATCCGCATCCATTGACGTGGCAGTACCATAGTTGATGCCTTCCCCAGCAAGCTTTCGTGCCTCACTCTCTATACGATTAGAGAGGGATGCAGCTGTGGCCTTGAGGGCTTCAATGCGGGACATTTTGGAACGGAACCTGCTGGAAGGGGCTGAGGTTGGTCGTGGGGTATTCTTGATGTCAACAGCAGCTACTTCTGCCTCTAGCCTTAAAAGCTGAGAAAAGAGATGGTCATCAGCTGGTCCGTGAGCAGTCCTGCTGGGGCCAGTCAAAGGTCTAACAAGTGGATACAAATGTTCATGCTGAGGCAAAGGAGCAACTCGAACATCCAGATCATTTCTGCAGAAAATAGCAAAAGAAAGAAAAGAGTTGAAATGCGAGAAGAAAGAAGAAAACGCAGCATAATTAAGTGCATTAACCATGCCTACAGCAAACAGGAACACTTCCTCAGACATGATATTTACTGTCATTCTGGACATTCAATGTCCTGTTAACCTGATGTCAAACAACCAAATCCTTGTCGCTCTAGTTGAGAATAAATTTCACAAGCTTCTATGAAGTGGTATTTGAAAATGAAGAGTCCTCTGCTTCTTTCATTTTATTTTATTTTTAATCTAGGGAGTGCAAATGCAACCATTCCAAATATTCAGAGGGAAGTTTCCCCTGCGCCCCCTACTTTGGTGCTAAAAACGTAGTTGACTACAAGGTAGATGGCTGAAGCTCTTGGCACAAGTTGCAACCAGTTACCAAAAGACATGAATACAATCTAATCATTTCTAAATATAATTCCTTAGGGAAAAACTCAACCTCTCCTCAGTTGGAAACCTTAGCATGCTGTTTGTATCCTTGTCCAAGGAAAACTTTCAAGGAAACAAAGAACATCAGTTTCACCCATCTTTTTAACTTTTCAACACTCATTCCACTGAGTGCAATCGGCAGTGGCCTACAAACGTCAAATCACTGCAAAAGTAGGTCAAAGATTGGCAACGATGTGAAAACAAAACAAACCGACTCTCACTGGAACTGTTTTTTGTGCTGTCGTGCATTATTGAGCTGATACTTTCAGACAGTGTAAACAAAGACTTTTATTACAAAACCTAGGTTGTTTTAGAGTTGTTTATGGCTGTATACGACCATATTCTTGCCATGTTCTTCCTGAAACCATTGAAGCCATGTCATGAATACTCAAAAAGCAAAGAGAAGACTGAGAAGTATATTTGTTTCACAAGCAAAATCATTTTTGTGCCCATTTATTTCCAGTCACTTATCTCAGATGTTCTTTCACACATATAACTGGCGTATTAATTGTAAAAGTCCACTATTTTTGTTTGTTGTGTACTAGAAGGCTCCCGGGAAATTGCAAGTGGAGCCTATAAAAATCAACCATCTGATAAAAAGAATTTTTTTTTTGGTTTTCGAAAGCCTGATGATTTCCTAGTTATCACGCAAAGATCATTTCAAAAAGACAGAGGACTATACGTACTGGCAGTGTTGTTGTCTTTTTGTTTTGAATGTAGGGACCATGTTGGTGTGGAGAGTGAGAGAGGTAAACACACAGCTTTGTATTTAGGTGTGTGGATGTAAGTACCTATTTAATGGAGGTGGCGGATGATCATTTAAAGACCTATCACTGCTTGATGGGCTCTGGGGTGCCTCTAGTCTTTTGTTCTCTTTGTCCGACTCTCCTGAGGGCTGGTACATTGGTCTCTGTAAAAGAATGTGTTAACAACCCATTTAACACTTTTTTATTATTAAGCAATAACTTCTTTATGTTTGCACTTAGTTCCTCATTCTATCCAATACAGCCTCCATGTACACTGCTCAAAAAAATAAAGGGAACACTCAAAAAATAAAAGGGAACACTCCTAGTTCACATCCTAGTTTGAGTGTTCCCTTTATTTTTTTGAGCAGTGTATATTTCCACGTGTATGCACATACCATCTGACTAGAAGGAACTGCAGGGAGTGTGTGCATAGCCCCCTCGCCCAGCTGGGCTTCCTCCATCAGCAGTTTGTTGTAGGTCTCTTGTAGTCGCTTTTGTACAGGGGCCACAGAAGTCTCGGTGGGAATTGCCACAGTTCTAGCAACCTCTCTTTGCTTCCTGTAGAGCTCCTGCAGTCTCTGGTTTCTCCTCTCTGTCTCCTCTCTCATTGCCCTCTTCTCCTCTGCCTGACGCCTTTTTCTCTCTTCTTGCTGCCGGGCAATATACTGGCGAACTGTATCTGCATCATAGTGCCGTTTCTTGTGCTTTGTGTCAGTTATGTTGGTGGTTTCTGGACGGTGTGTAGTGGGGCTGGCACTGCGACAAACTCTTGATGAGCCATTTGCTGCCGCAGTAGTTCCCCAAGTGGAGACGGGCGTCCTTGTTCGTGAACCTGAGCCCCCTCTCCCTCTCCTACCACTGCTGCTACCCCGGGACCTTTTCCGGGCTCTCTCCTCTTTCTCAGCTGCTTTGCACTCCAGCTGAAGGTCATCCAGTATCCCTTGGATGTCTGCTGACAACAGGTCCGTGCTTAATTCTACTGGGATCTTGTCCTGAGCTGCAGACAATGGCGTAGATGTGGGTGTGAGGTTGCTTTGTGGTTGTCCCTGAAATCCACTGCAAGGCCGCTCTGTGCTGTTTGGGCGTGATCGTCGCTTTGATCCTGAGCATGGATCTGAGCGGTGGCGGGAATCTGGTGGATATTTCCAGAAAAGCAGATATTATGGGTAATTAATTTGTAATGGAAACAATGGTTCACACTAACACAAAGTGTGGTGCTAAATGGTTTTCGCCAAGAAAGAATTTATGCCGTCATTGCTGCTTAATTAGAAGTGTAACACCAGACCTGACCTCTTTTACCAAGAAAATCCTACACTGTTTTACTGTTATTTTATGATAAATATCAATAAAAACAGTTTTTTTCAGCTTGAAAAATGAGGGATCCTCCATCAAATGACTGCAGCAGATTTAAAAAAAACAAAAAAACCCTCCTAAGCCAAAGCATCAAGCATACGCATATGCATAATAAATGAGGCTTGCTATGGCAACTCCAATCTGGGCCAAATTGAAGATTCCCATGTAGCATCTAATCCAGACTTCTTTTTTTTATAAGAACATGCCCGTATTGAGCCTTATTACACTCCTCTGCCCTACTGTGCCATTTCCCACAGTGCATGCTGCATACACTTGGGTCAGCCTCTGGAAATCAGGTCATGTCTTGTGCATCCAACTGGAAAAGCCAGTCAATTTCTATTCCTTCCGGTCAGTGGCAGCCAGTACAGACACAGCAAGCAAAGACAGAGGATGGCGTGGCTGTATGTGAGGGTGTGAGGCTCAGTCTACAGCTGTAAGTGTGCAGCAAAAGCTATGGATTCTTTATTTAATGATATATTTTTGGCAGGCTCTCTTATCTGCATTGCTGTCAGACGGGCATTCCAGACAAGCAAAATTACAGACCTTTGTTTTGTTATAATATTTTCTAACTAAATGGAAAAATTTCCATCACAGTTAATAGCATCCAGAAAAATATATGTATTTCAGAGGTTACGAGGTTTATAGCAACAGATTTAAGACAGAAAGTTTTTTTTTTTTAATGAGGAGGTGTGAGAAGGTTGAAAATCAAGAGTACAACCTATTTTACACTTCAGTGATTCTACAAGCCACTAAATGGTGTCACACTGGGAGTGACTCTTTAATGTTTAATAGACTTCTCATGATCTTTTCTTTCTGTATCTTATTTAGTTCTACCTCTTTACATACTGTTTAATCATGGTACAAGGATTAGAAAGGTAAGAGCTTAGGTTGCAGTGGGTACCTGTTCGGCTCAGTAAGTCAGCTGTATGTGGACTGTCCTCGTTCCTGGGCAGCTTAGGTACTGGACCTAGTACCATCTTTACCAGCTTCTGGCCCTCCCGCCATGATGCAGGGCTAATCACTGCAAAGTAAGAATGTTCACACATTAGACTGTGCTGCTGAAGAGCAATTCAATATAGTTGTTTTTGACCTCATGCATCTATATAGCCATCACCAGAATAGACTCACGTATGAATACACACACAACTGAGAGAATGAAAGACAGGCAGTAATTTGACTTTTCTTTAGTGGAATTTAAATGCTTATTAAACCAAATACTATTACAGTTAAAAAAAAAAGAAGAAGGCAGTTGCTCTGGCTAAATCTACTTTTCAAATCACTTAAGTTGCTGTGTGGAAAAGCTGATACACCAAAATAACAATGTGTGCAGCATACTGATTTTGAAGGACAACCAAATCCCAAAAAAACATATTTTCCTGCTTGCCTTTAGTGACTACACAGCCGGTACAACAGTCTCAACACAAAAGCAACATCCCTCTATCTGAAATACTTTCTAGACCACTGTTCACTATGCATTATAGTGAAGAGCAGTTCTTGGTAATGAAACTGCACTTCAACTAACCCAGCAGCTGTTTGTGCAGGGTGAAAGAGCACACTGAACCTGGCCACAGATTTAAGAGGGCTATTTATAGTGTTGTGAAGCAAAGAGAAGAAACCACGAGACACAGAGTGAAAGAGAGCAAGAACACAAGACAAAGATCTTCCACAGGTTTTTAGGGCAGCTTGACTAAATTCTTTCAACATGATTATTTGTTATTATTATTGGCATGGAAAAAAGAAGAACTACATGCAACAGGATGCCAGCTAGAGTCAAAATGCTGAAGTGGGTGTTTTAACCTTTAGTTAGCTTATTCCTCACCAACAGCTGACAAATCAATTTCCTTGTGCCCAAAGGGCCTATACCTCAAAGCAAGATCCCTTTAGTGGGTTATCCAGCTATCTCTGAGATTCTTTTTGGCTTCCTGGTAACATAAAACAATTTTAACCAGGATTGATTAAAAAAAATGCAAAGCTCAACCAGTGACCAATCAAATCACTTAAAATAAGGAATCATAAGAGATCCAAGCATGGACACAGGAGTGTATTATAAAGTGACAAATAATGAACAGCAGACAGAGATATCTGACAGCTGAGACAAATTTTCCTGTTCCACCCTTTTAATGTGTCACGATGACGAAAGTCTACTTCCTTCCAAACCGGTTCTCTGAAAATGTTGCTGCTTTTACATTCTTGTTTCATTACAGCAGCTGAGAAAACAATGAGAAGATTTCATCATGATAGCTATAAACAAAAAAAAGCTAAGTATCCTTTGTTATTATAAAATCAATCCATTAATACTCTTTGAGTAGTAACGCAACGTTTTGGTCAGGTAGACCTTATCATTACTTGCTAATTCTTAAAGATGGCTAGCAATCACACATTATGCATGCACTCGGTGGCATCTCGGGGGTGGGGTTAGAGCTCTGCTATGATCAGGTTTCACAAGTATGTTGGCACAAGTCAACTATGCTGGTGTCTGTACGCTATTTGCTGGCCACAAACTGCATGTCACACATGCTGGACATTTCTTGAGTCTTAACACTGGATCAGCAGCCAGCAAAGCACTGGAACACACACAGATCTGTTAGGGACAACTGCAAAGATGGAAAGAACACACCAAATACTATAGTACAAACAACAGCTTTGGACAGGCTGCTCGCATGTAAACAATGTCAGTTAATAAAATTGTATTACTCTGATTTAGTATATGCTATCCAAAAGTCTAAGATATGAAAACATCTAAATCATCATTCAGTTGACATCTGCATAACCAGATGCACTGGGTACAGAAACAACACCTGCGAAGAAATATACAAGGGAATAAAGGTAGATAAGAAATGCAGTATATAGCTAGGGTGCAGACATCAGATTAGCAAAGCTAGTTGAAAAGAAAGTACCAAAGAGATGGTTCAACATTTGAAGCTCTCGGTTGGCAGCATGTGCACTGACCCATGACAAAATCCTGTCAGACTGTTCCACATGCTTAGCTTTCCCACTGTCACTAATTAAAAATAGATCAGAGGGTGGGCTGCCCCACTCATAAAAGAGGATTACTATACCTGGTTTTGGATTTAGGTCAGAGGCAGGGGCAGCTCTGTGGACCTTCCTAACGGTTTTGGGAGGCCTCCTCTCTTTGGACCTGTCTGCTCTCTGTTCCCTCTGCTGTTGGTGCCTATGTCTGGTGCTCTCTGAACACATAAAACACATGCAGAGTATAAGCTATATTGTCAAACAGACTAACTACAGCAAATTGGAATAATTAAACATCTGAGACATTATAAATCAAAGGTTATGCATCAATCTGGATTTACACTGAATAATTAATACAGAATCCAAACTCATTAAAATTCACTGCTGTTTTCCACACAAAATCAGTTGTGTTACAAAGCTCAGATAAAAAAAAAAACACCATGACAAGAAACACCAATGACAAGAAAATGTGTGTTCTATGTTTACCAGCAAACTGCTTTGACAAGTCTCTGTATATTTCTCTGCTGAGGTTATGAAAGTCTTCCTCCTTCCAAACTTTCCCATCAGGAGTCTGGATCTTTGTCTCTGTACTGTTAAAACCTGAGAATAAAATGATGGTGTAAACAAAACACAGCATCTTGTTCCCTGCTATATAGCTCAAATCTGTATTCACAAAATATCATGGAGTCATGACACACATTATTTCAAGCAGGCCAAAGAAATGAAAAAATGAATATGTTGAACAAATCCTATAGTGGAGATACCTTTGTATATAGGAGCAGGTGGTGCAGCTGTTACTTTGCGTATTTTGGCTGTCGGCTTGTTGCTTGTACCAGCATTATTAGTATCCACAAATGCCATAAGGGGCTGTTCCAGATTCCCCAGCAGCCTCTCCCTCTCTGCAGCCTCCTCCAGATGTTGTCTCTGCCTTCGAATGCGCTCTTTGAGTTTCTCCAGCTTGTCATCGGGTTGATGTCGTCTTAGGTTCTCCAACCGCTGGGAAGCTGAACCAGGGCTGGTGGATGGTGTGCTATCCCCTTGCCGTGAAGAGCCTGGGGTGGGAGCAATACATGGACTTGACTGCTGGCTATCCATGCCAGCTTGTGCTTTGGGAGTGCTTCCCTTAGTCCTCATGGCAGCCAGGGCTGGCTGGTCATTGAAGTAGCGCACTTCAATGCTCTGCAGAGCTGAGGAGTGTGTGCTGTCCAGGTCCTTGTCCACGTTGTGCCTCTGGTAGCCCAACTGGCTGGGCAGAGAATCTGAGTGAGGAGGAGAGGAAGGGTACGAAGACACTGGCACTGACTTCTGACTGTAGGCCTCCAGCTGAGAGGAGGGATGTGGTGGTGGGGTGGCCTCTCTGGACACAAACCAGATTACACGGGATCAAGAAGAGGATCAAGATTTACTTTTAATTCAGTGCTCAGAGTTTACAGAAGAACATACTTACTGGTGACCGTGGTTTACAGAAGGATGGAAAAATGTTACTCTACCAAAATGTTTAGTGATAAGAAAAACTGAAAATATATGACAATCATGAAATAATGATTTGAATATATTAATTTTTAGTAATAACTCTTAACACTGCCCTCATTGACAGAACTGCACAATGAGTTCATATGTGGCTCTCTCCAAATATCACGGACCATTGACTACAAACCTAGTAAAATGAAACAAAAACTTCTGATATTAGAAGTACCAGCCACAGATATCAAGTCAGAGCCGAGTTTTTCTATATCGATACCTTCCAATATCAGTGTTAATAATAAATCATTATTTTAGGTGTAGACAATACTTACAATATTTACCTTATTCACCTAATTTATTTGCACTGGTCAAATTTCAGCTCAGTGTGAGAGTCTAATCAGATTAAATACAGCTGCCATTAATGCTCAGGGTAATTTCTCCTTTCTCTGCTCCCACTGTAGCACATGTGCACTCCTCACAAATGCACACTGCATGTGGAGTGACACTGACAAAGTTAAGTGAACATTAATTGAGTTGATGATGTCAAGTTATGTTACTGTAGTGGAATAGAAGATTTACAGTAATTGTTGCATCAAACATAACAAGAGAAGGCGAGCAACTAATTATGAAAACATTATTGTGGGAACTCTTTAGTTGTGTCAAGTCACCTGACCCCAGTTTGCAGTGAAGTAGAAAACTTCTGCAAACATACAAAGAAAAGCTGCTGGTATTGCAGTTGTGAAATACTTCCACAATGCTGACTCTTTGTTGTTGGCATCAACCATTCTATGTTAACTCTCAAACTAGAAACCTATGCACTGCATAGCAAACACAGAGCATCACCGAACTAAATTAATCAATAACTCAAAACATTTCCAAAAACGTTTTGAGTTAGCTCACCTCGCTGGGCTCAGAACCCGATCGTTGCAGCCCTGGTCCTAACATGGCCCCATACGTTCACATCCAAATACAGCAATGCACCCATAGAAGTGTTTAATGATGTTTCATAAATGCATTTTAGTTCATTAGTACCTATACGAGGCCAGCGGTTCCCTGAATTCCACGCTGTTGTTCCTTCGAACATTTCTGTCCTGCGTGGTATTTCTCAAGGGGCTACGTGAGCTGCTCTTTTCTGGGCTCTGCTGACTTCGACCCCTAGGCTTTGAAGACCCTCCGAGGTCATCAACTTGTCGTCCATCTATGACAGAAACATTGCAATCTAATTTAAAAGTTTTACAGATCAGGTCATCAGACTGTAGTATGCCATAATAATAAAAAACAAAACAAAAAAAACCAATCAGTTTTAATGTAATTCACACATAATGAGTTTTTTGTTTTAGAATAACTCACCTCTGTGGCGGACCCTATGGGATTTCTTCTTAGTAGAGTCGATGACAGAGTCCAGGATAACCCCTGTTCCTGGAGCTGCTTCTATACAGTTTTCTATGTGCCTCAACTACAAAGAGGAAATGAACCATTGTCAGATTGTAACTACTTCTACAGAAAAAAACAAAGATTTAGAAAGAGCTGACAAAAAAAACCAAAGTATTTCGACAAAAACCCATTTCAGGTGTACTTACAGCAACTTTGGACTGAGCCAAACTTTTCCATGCAGCTGTCAGCTCTGTCAAAGAACAACAGTGAAATTACATATTTGAAATTCAAAAGCCATACGACCCATTTAGGTTCCGAATTTCAAAAGTCAAATTAATTTAACATTTCAAAAACCACTAAGAATAAACTGAGAAAATTCTTCTACACACCTGTGCCAACATTATGATCCGAAAGCAGTTGAGCAGAACTTTTAAGAGACGCCTCAGTCCTCCTGCTGCTCCTCATCTCTCCCATTCACCTGCAGTCAACATTAGACAAATTACTAAAAATAACACTGAAAGGACAAAAAAGTAGCATACTGTAAATGAGATCCACACAAAACCAAAACCTAAGCTGTTAACTGAAACCAAAATAAGGAACAAAATACCAGAAACAACACTGAAACAAATCAGTAACAGACAAATAATAATTCAAAAAACACAGTCCGCTACAGTCCATGCCCAACATATTAACAAGTTAAAATGCAAGGTAGAATATCTGGGGTATAACCACAGTCATGCTTGATCAAAAACATGTAATTAATCATACAACAACAGCATAATAATGCTACCCTGCCATTTAAAACAGGTTCTACAGTACCACATTCCTAAAAGGTAAGCACAACTCAGAAATGTGATGTTTACTCAAAGCACCTGTAATGCTAGAGTCTAGGGCTGCAATTATCGATTATTTTAGTAATTTAGTATTCTACTGATTATTCCATCAATTAATCAAGCAATCGAATAAAAAACACTTTTGTCTTATTAAAAAGCAATAATAAACATTCAAAAGAGAAAACACAGGACTTTTAAAACGAACTGATCACTGGTTTCTATTTTAGAAATTGCAGTGTTTTTAGTAGTTTAAACTGCATACAACATTTGTGGAGGATGTGAGCAGCTACAAAGTTCTCTTTTCTTCATGTTGAAGCTTGTTGATCAGGTGATTTGATGAAAGACTCCCGCCAGCTGTTTCCCAGTAAAGGTTTTAATGGCGATTACAGGAACAAGCGCTGCTGTTTCGAACGCTAGAAAAAAAAATTCTTTCATTATACCTGAGCTCAGTCTCCGTAACAACTCCACCTCTTTGATCTTGTGTGTGCAGACTCCCTGTTAAACTGTGACAGCTTCATCGTCACTGCAGCTGTTGTGTCATCAGTCCTTTTGTTGAAAACCTGGGGCCTACACGGGCTTAATCATAGATATATATATACATAGATACCTCGTTGACTGGTTCGGCCCGCTGATGCGACGTAACTGTGTGTCCGCCATAT
>JAVDPK010001467.1:0-31040 GCA_034780415.1 Cichlasoma orientale | reverse complement strand
TTTTTGGAGCACACCGTTTATTAAGCAGCAGCACCCCCCCCCCCCCCCCCACACACACATGAAGGTGAAAAATTGCCTGTTTACAAAAGTGTCAATGTCTGGTTCTTTACACACTGAGCACAATTTAATTATTTATACACTAGCTGTAAGACGAAGGAGCTTATTTGGTCTTGCGGGTGAGTTTTTTTAGTTTTAGCGTATGTGAAAAATTCTTAGTATAAGGCCATATTTTATTACTTTTAGCCATGCTAGTTGTGCGTGGCACTTGGGGTAGGAGTTCTGCTCTGTCAGGACTGAAATATCTCAGTTTGTTGATATAGATGAGCATAAAATTTTGTGCCATTCATGATCGCAAAGTCTTTGAATTTCCTGGTCTCCTTACCTCGTTGCCTCTCGCATCAACAGAAGGTTCACATTTGTGGGTTGGAGTTAAGTGGAGTGCCTTGCTAAAAAAAAAAAAAAAAATTTTTTTTTGATGTACTGCCATGAAATTTGGATCCTCAGGATGAACTATAATTACTGGTGAATCAGGTAAAAATTGTAACTGTGTCCAGTAATTAGGTCTATGACCCGAAATCAACAAAACAAATTAAATTCCCATCGGGTTTAGTTGAATTTCATATTAATCTTAATGTACCACTGTGCAAAGGGCAAGTACAGCCTGACGGAGTTAGCTGCTGACTTTTACCAGCCATGTCAAAAGTCAAGGATAAAACTTTATAATGGTAATTACTAATAAATGATAAAAGTGATACAGTAAATATTTTATAGTTAACAATGAAATGAGAATTTATGATATATACTGATTGTTAGTAACATTTTAAATTATATTTAACTTATTAGACTTTTTTAAGTCTAATAAATTATTATTTTATGCATGATACACTACTGTGCAAAAGTTTTGAGCTGCCCCTCATTACTTTATATTTTGCTAAGAAAGTAGCAAATAGGTGCAGCGATTTATTGAAACATGTGCAAACATGCTTGGAAATACAGTATATGAGGTAAATAAGCTCTGGGGAGGCTGATACATGATTGAGTGTTCCATTGTGTGTATTTCTATCCAGGTACACTTTTACTGCACCAGTAGTGAGTTTGGGATCATTGTCATGCTGAAAAAATGAAGCTGTTGCCAACCAGATACTTTCCAGATGGCATTGCATGGTGAATCAAAATCTGACAGTACTTTTCTCCATTCATAATTCCATCAGTTTTGACAAGGTCCCCAACACCACTGGCTGAAATGCAGCAAAGTATGACAAAGCCTCTGTCTTGTTTTGCAGATGACTGTAGACACTCACTGTTGTACCACTCTCCTGCTCTCCTCTGCATATATTGAAGATGATTTGAACCAAAAATTTAACATTTGGATTCATCACTTCATGAGTACAGCGCTTGTGTAATTTGGCATACCTCATCCTTTTCTCCCTGTTTCCCTTCCTTAAGAATGGCTTCTCGACAGCCACCCTTGCACTCAGACCAGCAGTACCAACAGTAGATGGATAAACTGAAGGGTCAGATGCATCTCAGGTCGTGTGTCAGGTCTTTGCTGGATATTTTTCCTATTTCTTAAGGACACGACTTTCAGATGCTGTAGGCATATTTTTTTTTTTTTTTAGGCCTGCCACTACTTCTTCTTTTGTCCTCCATTCCTCCAGTTTCCTCAAAATTTTAAGGACACACTGCACACACTGTTTCATCCCTTGAGTTATATGATTCATCAAACAAACAAAAAAAGGATTCCTCTATAAATGGTCAGGTTCAAGGACCAGACTGTAAATGAGTGAAAAAGCAGCCAATGTCCAAAGAAGAACTTTGAGAACCTTCACGAAGCCTGGAGAGCTATTGTTCAAGACTACATTTACAAATCTGGCTCGTTGGAAGCAAAATATAAAGAAATTAGTGGTGGCTTGAGACTTTTGCACAGTTCTGTTTATGTATTGTGTATGGTATCATAGCTTATATGAGACATTTTGTAGTGACGGTTTCACTGCTGATCAGCGAGCCCATTCTAATTTCCAGGGTTCAAACAGCTGCAGTTTAATCAAAGCTACTTGTGTCAGTGATACACACAAGATTTCACAAGTGTTAGTGCGACATCTCGCAACAGCAGTCATGATAGTAATCTTATCTCTGATTAAATTGAACCCAAATCATAATCTCTTCTTAAAACCAGCCAAGTATGTTTTTTTTTTTAAATAAACAGCTTGATAAATCAAAACAAGTGAAAACAGACGTAAACGGTGTGAAACCAATCACAAAGCAGTGCCCACACTGCAGGGTATTTATTAAACATTTAAAAAGTTTTATAAACATAAGTTGTAACTTTACAAGAACCATCCAGATAATTGTTTACTACCAGTTAGTTGGCCAGTTAGTATTAGTAAGTAGGTAGTAAGCTATGCATTCCATTCATAATGATAGTTATTATAAAGAGTTACAATTTTTTAAAATTCAGTCTTTACTTTGGCACATCGATGACCTGTTCAAGATATCAGGGAACACTGCAGACGTGTGCTAAGAGGACACGAGAAAAAAGGCTATACATGTAACAATGTGTGAAGACAAAGTCGCACAGGAGGGAAGACCCTTTCACAAGAGGAGGAATAACAAGACGCAGGTGATACAAATCAGGGCACAGCAGGTAATCGGAGCAGAGGGAAAGACACAAGGGAGGAGTCGAGGCCTCTAAAAAGACAAGAGAGATTAATATATTAAAAAAAAGCAGACAAGAAGCAACACATAGAAAAACGCAAAACAAGGATAGAAAAAGGTTTGGCAGTAATTATACTCATCATTGCAGTAAACGAATGGATGAATTCAGAGTTGAATCCTTATATTTTCTCTCAGTGTTTGCACACAAAAGCATTAACACAGAGAGAACACTGTGAACCGTGGAGGAAATGAGTTGTTCTGCAGCTCATTTACACATTCTTTGTTCCCATTTGTCTCCCATAAGCTCAGGAGACGTGTGACTATGTTTTAAACACAAAACTGGAAAGAAAGCCCAAAAATCTAAATGCTACAAAAACTTCTTTCCAATGTCTCTATACTGCTCGCTTCAGGGCCTCACCTGGTTATTCCAAGGCCACATTAAACACTTTCTGTTTGCCTTTCTTTTTTTTTGTCCTTAGAGTGACTCTGACTCTTCTTACGCTCCATTTGAAGTCAGTATTAGATTTCTGTAAAGGTCATCACAGCTTCTTCCATCAGTGTTTTACAAGTAAAGGTTTGACACTTTATTAGGCCTGAACCATTATAATTGCATCAGAGCACAGCCGAGAGAGAATCTGCCTCTCCCTGTGTTGGTCTCCTTTTCCTTCATAATTGTCTCCCTGTCAGTGTCAGGCAGACATTCAGTGCAGTGTAAATGTCAGAGCTGTTTGTCGTAAGTGAATTATTAATGATGACATGCTGAAAAGCTATTTTCTTCGTCACAAAACCATGTGTCTGTCAAACAATATTCAGAATGGAGAAGGCAGTGTTATTAAAATAGAACGTGATTCCCAGGAAATGGTTTCTCTTTCACACGCGACAGCAGTGTTTTCATTCAGGCCGGCTTGTTTGTTTTTACTACAAGACTTATGGATGGAGAGCTCCTCATTAAATGAGAAAATGATGAACTGCTATATTAATTTTCTCTCTCTCTCTCTCTCTCTCTCTCTCTCTCTCTCTCTTCCTCTTCCTCTTTTTCACTCTGTCTGTTTGGATGACAAAATAGTGAAAGCTGACACTGATGATGACCATCACAGAGATGGAGCGAGATCTTGAGTTTGAAAGATGTGTGATCTGTCAGTAGATGATGGTTTATGAGTTTGACTAAATGTTGCTCTGGGGTGAAAAACAGGGACACAATGATTTAAAAAAAAATAAATAAAAAAAAAGTTTGTGAGTGCAGCAAAAGTGGACAAAGCTTTTTGATTAAATTTGTGTGCGCCATGGAGCAGTTCACAGCTCAAAATTTGGGGGGTGGGGGTGAGACTACGTACCTAAGTAAGATTGGTCTGCATATACACAATAAGACTGTTGCCTTACTTAACAGAAATCTATTTCTCTAATTACTGCAGTAATCATTTTCTTTTCTTCAGAATATGAAAGGTAATCTTAAAACATGACTTGTTTTTAAGCTTCACTGTGAATGTTTGAAAATTACTTCAAAAAAATCCACGGAAACGAAGCAACACTTGAGTACATTGGTGCGTTTAATGTCAGAATGCTACACGCTCACAGTGCAAACATGTTGAGGTTTAGCAGGTATAATCACACTAATAAGGCCCTAAATGAAAAGTTAGGGTACGAAACTACAAGTAAAAACATATGCATGTACTATTTTGTTTCCATAACACATTTTCTTTCAGACTCATAGAAAGAAAATGTCACATTTGGTTGTTTGTTTCACTAAACTTTGTCAGTTCACCATTTTATAGTATAGACCTGACCACGTGCCTGTATGTGCTAATCACAGCTGCACCACACAGCTGAATTTTCCTGGATGAGTAAAACTATGTTAAAAGACAGTTGTCGACAGTACTTTCTAATTTTATGAGTTATAAAAAAAAAAAAGAAATCCAGAAATCCACTGTAAAAGTAAACAAAATGCAAATGTTTTGAACCTGAATTTGTCATCATCATTAATGTATTCAAATATAACTTGTAATCCATAAAATTATTTTCTTAATTTAAGTCATTTGCAGGATAAGTTTCATGGCGACAAATGCCGCTTCAATTTTTTACCTTGTTCACGTGAGGTGTCTCACTGCAACACTTTGCAGTGAACGCCAGATTTGATTGTGCTGTTCAACATTGGTATCTGCACCAGATTTCTGGACAATCCTCAAATATTTGTTGAGATATTTTCATTTGGACAAAAGTCAAAGAAGGGCAAATAATAAAATGAAGGTGTTCAGAGCAGAAAGTTATCATATGGCCTTTATTTATTACTTCTTGCCGCTGTCTGCATTTCTTGCTCCTCATTTCTTCAGTGCTGCAGTTGCTTCCATGCATCTTTGATGACCTGCTTTTCTGATACCAGCTGCATCTCCTAAGGGAACTCGGTTTTGAAAAATGGCCTCTGGTACTCCCATCCAATACCACATGAAAATAAGCATGCTCGACCATGTGCTGTTGATTCAGATTCAACACGGTGAACAACTTTATGACGGGGTCCAAATACAGATGGTTTGCCACCACTTGCAAAACTCAACATTTATTATCAGTTTAATAATTAATGATCTCCAGTGTGCAGATAAGTAACTTACTAGAAGCAATATCTTCAACTGATGTTTAAGGCTCTGTGCTGGATGGAGTTTTACTGTCAGTTCACAATTTTACTGTTTAAGTGAGTGCGCTCTGTCATGACTGGTTTTCTGGAAAAAGCAGAAAGCTGCCAGAGGAGCGTAAAGCTAAATCCCAAGTTACTCAGAACTGTCTGAGCACTGATTGAAGGAATGCATGACTTATTGATCTAGAAGGATCTGCTATCAGCCTCTGTCAAAATAAAGTGCTTTCCATAAATTGTTAATAAATTCACATGAAATGATGCGAGATTATCATTTTAAGTAGATTTACTTGCTTTTTGTCTTGCTTAAAACCTTATTTCCAGAATGAATTCATTTTTCATAGCAGCTGGTGGGTTTGTATTACTGCTCTGTGATATTGGAACCCTTTAGTGCAGGAGGCAATGCAACTTGTCAACCGGTTCAATCAACCTATCAGCTGGTATGAAGTTGCAGGGAGACAAATAAAAAACTCTCATGTAATTACATTTGGATAGAATGAATGTCCCTGTTGATTGTCAGATTATAAAATGCCAGGTTATTAAAAAAAAATCCTATCAAATTATTCAATGCATGCACAAATGTATGAACATTACATTTTGAAAACAGCAAAACATACAAACATACATGCATACAAAATATTGCATGAATATTTAGGAATTACTGCCCATTTTTATACATAGTCCCTGATTTTCAGAGGTTCAGAAGGACAGGCTAACATAATATTAAATATAAGAATTTTTTTAATACCTGGATGAAAAACCTTGTGAAGTCTAGAACCCATGGGTATCACCAAATCCTGTGTTTCCTCTCTTGAGATGGGCTACCAGGTCTTAAGTTGTCACTGCCAGCGCCTGCTTGTTTGTGCATCTCTCTGCCTTTAGTTTTGTCTTCAGTACCTGATAAGCATGCTCTACTGGGCTTAAATCAGGTGACTGACTTGACAGTTGAAGATATCCCAGTATAGCCCCGTGCACTTCACAATTCATCCTGCTACTTCTAGCTGGAGTCACATAATTTTTATGAATCAAGGAAAGTGTTCCGCAATCTTTAACTTAGGTATCTTCTGTGCTCTTTCAGACCTTTTGACCAGTGCATTCATTCTTTTTAAGAACAGGCCAGATTGTTAATTTGGCCACTCCTGGGTTTTTGCTATACCTCTGAAAGGTTTATTTTGAGTTTTCAGCCTGCTACACTTGCATGGACATCTCTTTAAATCTCATATTGAACTTGGTAGCTGTTCAGTGGAGCTCATTGAATTTCAGTGAACAGCTACCAAATGCAAGTTCAATATTTGGAATCAACTCCATCTCTTTTATCTGCTTCATTTGTCATCAAATAACAAGGGAACAGGCCTCACCCGGGCATTAAACTGCTTGTCAGTCAATTGTCCAATTACTTTTGAGGACTATATATATATATATATATATATATATATATTGCTATTGTCATTGGAACACTAGTATGTTTGACACTGTAGCTGTCATTCATGTCTTTGAACATTAAAGTGATGACACCATGAGGGGATGAATGTGAGCCCTGTCACAAACCTCGAATTCACTCCCTGCTCCTTCATTCAAAGCTTTAGATTTAAATATCAAAGATGATTGTGATGTGCTCCGAGAGTTCAATGCTGTTAGCTTATTGGAGCAAATAACCCCTTTGTAGTGCTATGGGATTTCTTTCAGCCCCTGGTGCTTTCAAACCAAACGGGCTTAGCAGGAACCTTGGCTGTAAATTGCCTTTTTGGCCCTTGTTTTGAGATTACAATTCTGTGTCGGGCTGGGTAGTATGTGGTCAGCTTCAATATATACACATTAGCCTTTGTTTGAGGCTAATATATAGGGAAACAAGCCAGAGACAAACCTGTGTATGTGTATATGAGAGATATTCATCACATCCAGTGCCTCCCAAAACTAGAGGGAGCTCAGTTGTTGCAGCAAAATGACTTATGTTGCTCAAGGAGGGACTAGTTCTAACAAATGGGGTGAAGGATGCTGGGTAAGCAAACTGAATCATCATCAATATCCACCTTAGCTGCAAGCTGTGATTTCAGTGTCATGACTGTGACCCCTACTGGAGCTCTAGAGAACTGGAGAACTGCTTACTGTACAGTCAGACTCATGCATGCATTCATGAGACAAATGGATCATGCTTTGCCTGTGAAGAGAAAATTTGTCATTAAGGGGGCTTGTGAATCATTCTGTAGGCTTTCACAAGAGAGGAGCAATAATTAAAATAGATTTTCTATGTGGAGATAAAATGCAAACAAACTGAGACATCACACATTTGAAGCTCTATTTAGGTTTTATTTGACACCTTGGAGCCCCTTTGCATACTTAAACACTGATGGAGACAAGCAGTGATGGAGACCACAAACACAGAGAACTGATGAATCATTGTTCCATATTTTTCATCTCATGCCAAAGTTTGAATTTATCCCGTGTGTGTTGAATTAGTGCCATGCCTCCAACAGAGGGCCTTCATGATCCACAGTCTTTGTGATTCACTGTAGCCTCAGTCAAGCTTGTCTGCACAGTATGTTTTCCAGACCAGAGCAGCTGCCACTTAAGAAGGGATTAGGTAATGATGTGGGGATGTGCTTTCATGTGGAGTAAAAAAATCAAGACTACCAGATCTGCAGCTGCTCCAGCAGTCTGTCTAATCAGAGTGAACATATAAACAAAATTACTACGTTGCCTGATTTTCATTGCAGTTTTTGCTGGGATTGGAGTTCTTTCCCTCCATCACTCTTTCACATTGCACACAAACCTATTCCTAGGCCTCAGTGGTACACCACCATCCACCAGCCTACAGGCCATCTGCCTTTAACTGCCTGCTCTTGCACACCTCTGTGGTATATTTACAGCTGCCTGTTGACAGTATTGATCTGTGGGGCTGCCAGTTCGATAATAAACACTCTTTTCATTCACTCTAATTTTGAGCTTGGTGGATATATGGACAAGCACATGGTTTAATTTAAAAAGTAAATGGCTGCAGCATTGAACAGTCACCGAGAATTTTTTATTCATAGATATTTTATATATATATATTTTTTTTTTCAGCCCACCACCTACTTCTTTTTCACTATATTCATCATCAGGATTATTTTTGTTGTGGTTTTATATTATGCTTTTATGTGTTTACACCAAGAAGCAATTGATATTGTGCAATATAAACAATGCCCAGGCTACTTAAATGTGTTACGAGCAAATCACATTTTATACTTTTTGTTCTGCAAACCAGTCCCATTCCTGGGCTTGTATTTGGACAATCTTGCATTCAGAGGAAGGGCCTGTATTGCTAAAGGTGCATGTTTCAAATATTTTTATAATCAAACTATTTAGATTAATTAAACTATTTAGACATGACTGATCAGAAAGTGTTTTTAACTTCCCTTGGGAGGACAGTACAACTCTTTGACCTTACAGGAATTTATTTTCATTGCATATTATTACATAATAACTAACTATTGGTTACAACTCCAATCAAACAATCAAATGAAGGGGGTGTGGGAAAGGTTCTGCTTTCACAAGTAATAAATAAATAATAAAAAGTCATTTTTGGTTTATTGGATATTGGATAAGGCACTGAGGATGGTTTAAATAGGAACCTTAAACTCTGAAAGCCACAGCAGCAGCAGAGTAAACCTCCTTAAATTTAGTTAAAGATCACGATAAACAATCATGCAAGCACATTTATTCTTAAGTGTTGCCTGTCCTGCTAACTCTCTTTGTCTATTTTTAGCATGTGGTCCAAATCAATTAATTTGTGAGGTTTTTTTTTTCAATTATCCAAACAGAAGACTGACATTCAATTTAAATCGTGTTTGTTTATTAAATATTGCAGTACCCCCTGTTTGCCACTAGATGGTGGTTGCTGCTCAGCTATCTTGTTTTCCAACAGCACTCTTGACTTCATTCAAAGGAAAAGTTATGCAACATGCAACAGATTTTAGTATTCATAGAGCAGTTTGGTAATATCAGGACACATGCGTTGTAAAGCTAATAATGTCCTTTATTCGATATGCCACCTGAATTTTAATCAAGGGCCTTGCTTCTTATTCACAGAATTTGAACCTACCATCACATTCAGTTTTGCTTGGACAATTTATTCTTCAATTCACTGTGTAATGATGTCTTCCACAAAAAAATTATTCATTTAGAGTCTACGGTTTTGCAAATTTTCCGTCATTAGAGCAATTATTGTCTCACATTGCCTCATATTAGTAATAATACTAAAAAGTAAATGACTTCTCGCAGTTTACTTTAATATGTTTTGATAAGTGCAAGGATTAATGCCAGACAGGCTTCAAAAATCAATATTGTGTAATGTGAAAAATACATTTATGTTTCAGGTAGCGTTGGTGTTGAACGCTGCATTGCAGTGCTTTCATTTGAACTTTCTTTGGTTTTCAAAATCTGCATAAAGCTTGTATGAATGAGAGTTAGTGCAGCAGACATCTAACAGAAACAGCAGTTTTCAACTAATGTTCCAAGCCCTAAAACATGCTTTCCAACTGTTGCTTTGACCACTCGAAACTTGTACTACATGTGGAAACCAGGTTAACCGCATACTTAGGCAGAGTCTTTCTTCGAGAGACATCACTCATAACTCAGCTCCCTGTGGGGAATGATGATTTATATGGGCTGTTCCATAAAATCTAGGGTTGCAACAACAGATTTGCAGGGCTGAGAATAGGGGGCATGTCAGTTCAGTTGCTAGGAAACAAGTGGAGGAATACAACAGTGGAAGGCAGAAATCTTGGCTGGAGAAAGAGGGGGAGAGAGGTTAAGACAGCTGCAGAGATAGAGGTGGGTAAGAGAGTAAGACTTGCAGGGAGAAAGGAGAATGTGCCACGGGGTAAATGTGTTTCATCATATTTCCTTTGGGCGCTCAACAAGGCCCAGAATTAAAGCAGCAGTGCTGCTATTTCCATGCTGTGTTATTACAGATAGATGACTACTGATTGTTTCAAACCCACTTGTGATTATTACTGTTTCCGTGATCAAAAACACTTTTCCCAATGTAAAGCGCAGACATTCAAATGTTGGTTCCTGTACTGCGCATCATTAACACACACACACAGCCACGCACTGAAGTCCTCTCATGTTTCAACCATTACCATCTCAATGAAGCTAAATATAGTCCAGTCCCCGGTCCCTTCATCTCGCCACATCAATAGGTTGGGCTTTGTCGTCTGTCGGTCCGTCTGCGTTTGCCCCAAGCTTTTCTTTGTCGTGTTGAAATCTGGGTTCTGGGCGATAACACACTGACCTAGCACAGCGGTTATTTTTAATTGGTTTACTTGTGTTTTTGGAGATTTGAGCATCATTTGATACGGAAGCCGTTAAACCCGAACGCTTGTGACACTTTTAGTATTAAAGTGTTGTTTAAATTCATTACTCAGAAATATTATATCATTAACCCCACACAGCTGTTGCACTGCCTTATAGCATGTGAAACTGTGAAAGCTGTCACTCTCAGAGATTATATTTGGCAGTATAATTATGTTTTCCTTCATATTAATTAGTTTGTCAGACTGCGTGAACGAAATGTTTTGCATTTGCTTCATTTACCACCGGCCAATGATTCATTTTTAAACTTTGAACTCGGTGTTATCGTTTTGTGCTTGCCTCGTGTACATTTCAAATGCAACCGAGTTGACCAAATTTGTCCACAGATGTCCAGGACTGCATTTTGCCACGATGGCACTCACACACAGTTTAAGTTACTGCAGCTGGTAATAATTTTCAAGACTGCGCAGCAGGTCTAGTTTCAAACTAAACATACTTGTATCATTTTTAAGTGAAGAAAACTAAAATGAAATTCCTGTCAGTGTAAGGGCACAATAGACCTAAGCCTTCGCAGTGTCACCTAATGGTGCATTTTGTTGCCACAGACAAACACACCGCCATGTAGCTACCGTTAAATCTAAGAAGCACCTTGTAGCTTTTTACTGTATCAGCATTGATCTTCTTGGAAGCCAATTAGCTGTAAAGGGAGACTCATCATCTAATTCAGCCCACCTGAGACTTCCAGGCTTTAACAGCTGGTCCATGAGTTCATTCACTCATTCTCTTCCATCCATTTTGCAACAACCTTCTTTTCTCTTTGCCTCTTCAAAAACACCACAACACAGATGAAACACATCAACCCACTGCTTGCATTGCCGCTATTGCTGACGTCCGCACGTCACAATTGCTTTCTGTTAGTTTAGTCAGAATAAGTTCCATCTACTTTACTTAAAGGTTACGTGCACCCCGAGTTTGTGGCAGTTGCTGCTCCTTCAATTACTTCATGTGAATTTTAGGTAGGATCGTGCAAATAAAAGTAGGGAATAAAAGACTTTAAAATTGTTTGTTCTCTTTGTTTTCTTACTCTAAAAACCAGAAGCAAGTTTGCACCGGTACAAGAGTAGACTGTGGTGGGGAAAAGGGGAAAATTTAATCATCCAGTATCCTTCTGAGACGTACGCTGAGAGGGAAAGGGCAGTAGCTCAAAATAAATGAAGACAATATCTGACTGTGTTAGAACACCAAACAAAGAGTAGACAGGGATTCATGGCTCTGTGGTCATTAATCCTCAACTTGAAATTAAATGTGATGTTCTGTGAGCTGCTGCCACACTCAGCCAAAGGTGAATGCAGCTCTCACAAGTGACAGATTGTATTTTCAGAAGCAAGCAGTTGTCCAGTGAATGTCAGCTTGAAGTTTTACTTCAATCTCCACAAAACAGAAAACTTCTTTGTTTGATTATTTGTCTGATAAAACAGTGACAGATTGTTATTATTATGTTTCTGTTTTTTACTTTCTTTCAAACTCTCTCTCACCTCCACCTTCCCTGTTCATATACAGTACATATTTGATTTCAAACTGTCCCTTGCAATCTGTATGAAGTGAATCTAATAGTACAGCTGCCTAAGGATATATAGTCATCAGCTGCTAATCAAATGCACTTAATTAATTGATCATCAGTAAGTGTGGCCACCTCTATAAAAGCAGCAGCCAAAGGTTTTGGCAGTTTGCTCGTCTGGAGCATTCAGGTGTGTGTTAACACAATGCTACAATCTTCCCATGAGTGGACATACCAGCAAATTTACTCCATGATCAGACCATGCAATGCTTAAAGAAATAAAAAAGAAAGAAAGAAAGAAAAAGCCCAGGACCTCCACCTCATACTCTATAGGCCAGTTAACTGTACTGAGTTTACTGTGCATTGAGTTGCATGGTCAGCTCAATGCACCTTGCAGGCATTGAGTTGACCATGAACTCCTCTGTATACCAAAGTATTCTAGAGTCAAATGTGCAGCCATATGTGTGACAGCTAAAGTTTGGCCAAAATGGGTCATGCAATAGGACAATAATCCCAAGAACGCCTAAATCCAGACCTCAACAATCTAAAATGCTGTGACGGGACGTTAAGTTATCAGTGCATAAGCGAATAGCCAAAATTCCTCCATAACAATGTAAGAAACTGATAAAGTCAACAGAAAACAGTTACTTCAAGTCATATCTTCTAAAGGACATTCTACATACTTAGTTTTTCACAGGACTACGCAGAGCCCTGTTAAAGCTTTCTTTTTCACATGACTGTATTTCTGTGTTTATTTTTGAATTATTAATTACAGTGAAAGTTGGGACGGTTCCATTTAAAAGTTTACACAGTGGTAGGCAGTTTACAAACTTAGTTTTCATTTTCAAGAAAATTGCAAGCAGAGATAGATACAGTGTTACTTCTAGTTAAAAGTGTCTCACTGTGTATGTGTGCGTGCTGGTGTTAATGGCACACCCCATGACATTTCCATGCTGTGTATTGAACAGCAGGATTACTATAAAGACTTAAAGCACTAAAGTGAGCTGATGATGTGTGAGGTAATATGGCACTGATTGATGTGTGACTGAAATCTATCTGAAAGGTTTTATTGAAAATAGCTGTATAATGTAGACTTAAGGTTCTAAGGTTTTTTTTGTTTTTTTTAAGAGAACTGTCTACTTCCAACAGTATGATAATGGAGTGGAGTAATGGAGTAAAAAACAATGATGAAACTCTGGTGACATGTTATAATGGTATTGCCTGGGTATGTTTTGATCTGCTTTCTAATACCTGCACAATTAAAGCCCCTCCCATGGCTGTCATCAGCTGCGCTCTCCACACTGATGAAAATGTGTTGACGCCTCTGACTCACACTCAGATTCCTTAAATTACGTCTCTCTCTGTCTCTCTTTCACAGCACTGTGTAAATAATGTGCGTTATCTACAGCATTAGCTTCCAGCACTTACACTCCTCCAATTAAAAATAGTTGTCATTTAGCCGTTGATTAATTCTCCTTTTCTTCTTTTCTCAATCGAGTTCACTTACTGGGCTGTATTTTACAATAAAGTGTCTCTATGGGTAGAAAAATAGACACATACATAAAAATCCAGTGAATACAACTCATTTATAGTTGTCTCCTTTAAAAATGATTGACTATTGGTTATTTCTAGTAAATAAATGAAACAAGTCCTTTGACATTACAGCTCCTAAACTGTGGATGTTTGCCTATTAAAATCAGCCTCTTCTTGATTGTCCATTAAATCTCTTTTAAAACGATCTACTGGGAGGCTTTTATGAATTTATTACCCCCTCTTAGTCTGTTTGTATCTTTTATGATCCATTGTTTATATGATTCTTTTTCCTTTTGAAATGTTTTTACATATTATTTAATTCCTTCTATGAAGCACTTCAAAGCTTTGTTAAGGAAGGCGCTATGTAAATGAAGGGTTTTTTTCCCTATTATTACACTAAGCTGTACTGTTTTATGCTATATTATACTGTAATATTCTACACTCACCAGCCACTTTGTTAGTTACACGTTGCTAGTACTGGGTTGAACCCACTTTTACTTTCAGAACTGCCCTAACTCTTTGTAAAATAGATTTAACAAGGTGCTGGAAGCATTCCTCTGAGGTTTTGGTCCATATTTACATGATAGCATCACACAGTTGCTGCAGATTTGTCAGCTGCACATCCATGATACAAATCTCTTGTTCCACCACATCCCAAATCTGGATCTGGATTGAGATCTGATAACTGTGGAGGGCATTTGAGTACAGTGAACTCATTGTTCAGGAAACCAGTTTTAGATGATCTGAGCTTTTGTGACATGGCACATTACCTGAGGATGCCGCCATCAGAGGATGGGTACACTGTGGATACAAGGCAGGGTGGATCCATGCTTTCATGTTGTTTTTGCCAAATTCTGACCCTACCATCTGAATGTCACACTACAAATCGAGACTCATCAGATCAGGCAATATTTTTACAATTTGATGACCAATTTTGGTAATCCGATGTGAATTGTAGTGTCAATTTTCATCTTCTGCTGCTGTAGCCCATCTGCTTCAAGGTTTGATGTGTTGTGAGTTCAGAGATGTTCTTCTGCGTATCTTGGTTGTAAGGAGTGGTTATTGGAGTTGCTGTTGCCTTGGTGCCCATGCTCCTCTGACCTCTGGCATCAAAAAAGCACCCAGAGAAATGCTGCTTACTGAATAGTTTCTCTTTTTCAGACCATTCTCTGTGAACTCTAACGGTGTGTGGGAAAATCCCAGTAGAACAGCAGTTTCTGAAACACTCGGACTAGCCCGTCTGACACCAACAACCAAGTCACATTCAAAATAATTTAAATCATCTTTCGTCCCCATTCTGATGCTCGGCTCAAACTTCAGCAGGTTGTCTGGGCCATGTCTACATGTCTAAATGCACTGAGATGCTGATTGGCTGATTAGGTATTTGCGTTAATGAGCAGTAGAGCAGGTGGTGAGTGTACAATTATATAATGCTATACTAATTAGTGTTAAAGTTTTAACTTTAAGTTGAGAATCAAGAACGTTTTGCATCCCTAAGTCTTCATTTATGTTACACTGGAGATCTTTTTTCTTGTTATGTATTATATTAACTTGTGTCTCATTTTTGTCTTGTAATTCTATTTTGAAGAGCACATGTGAACTTGATGTCCTTGCTGAGTTAGCACATCATAACACTGAGGTTGTCACAGCCTTCCTAGATATTTTTTGCCGAGCACAGACAGTACTTTTGAATGCCACAGTGGTTCTGCCTCATAAATGTGTCATCTTCTTACTTATTCCAAGTCATTGCTGGACTGGGTTTAAAAAAAAAAAAATCAGTCCATCCAAAATCTGATTCAAACCTAAAATCTTTTTCATTATTTGTTGAGGAAAAGTTGTAGGGTTGAAACTAAATCCTCTGGGATTTATCCATTTATTTATTTTGTGGATTCAGTTTATTTCTGTTTGTACAGACAGATACTGTCTGGCTTAAATGGAACACTGTATCATGAAATTAGTTCACGTTGTGACAGAAAGTGGGTTAAGCAACCTGAATTCAACACATGGGAGCTTTGTGGAAATATGTTAGTAAGCAAAGACTGAAAGGATTTTCGAATATTAACCCTAAAAGTGTCAAATTAACATACATGTATGTATGCATATATGTTCATTGTGTGCTGAATGAGGAGGTTAAGTACCAAGACTATTAGATGAAGAGAAACAATAATGTCCAGGTTTCAGATAGATGCCTGCCAGGTATCACCATTCACACTTCTATTTTTGAATTTAAATCTTTGTTCACACCTTATTCTGTGGCACCAAGTCCCGTTACCAGAGCAGAGACTGTCAGCCTGCTGTCATGACTGTGCTCCTAATGTAGATTTTCTGCAAGCTACACTCCTATAGATTTTCCAACTTTAACAACAGACCTGCAGTGACAAAGTAGATGTCAGTTGTCTAGAACATTTCCATTCTATATTACTGTTATCATGGTTAAGCATATAGTTTTTTTTTCTTTTGAATCCGCTTTTGTTGATACAGGAAAAAAAAATATATATATATATAGTTAAACATTTTTCAGGAGTTTTGGCTTTTACAGAAGATTATTTTAAGGTTCCTGTAAATTTCTATGAGCTTCTGGAACCTCTGCAAGAAATATTATTTATTTATGTAATTATTTGAGAAGCCAAAATAGTTGTATTTTTTTCACATTTATGGCACAGTGTAGTGGTTTACACATTTGCCCAACGAGTTTGATCCCAGGAGGAGACACAAATCCCTTTGGAGGGCCGTCAGGAAGGGCTGCCAACTCAAACATGCGGTGCTACCCACTATGGTGACCCCTTGTGAATAAGGGAGCAGCCAATAGTAGTACTTTTATGAGACTCATTTGTAGCTGCAAAGAAATAAAAATAAAAAAATCGAATGAAAATCACTAAAATATTGTACATTTGAAAATTAGCATACCCTTGGACATATTAGCACCGCCTTTCAGGTCTGTATTCATTTTGAGCTGTTTTGAGCTATTTCGGATCAGGAAATTGTAACACACACTGCTCCTACCTTATAATAAGTGGCTTTTAAAACAATATTTTGAAGTAATGACATTAATGAGCCATCCATCCATTTTTTTCCGCTTATCCAATTCAGCCTATCCCAGCTGCTATAGGGCGAGAGGCAGGGTACACCCGGGACAGGTCGCCAGTCTGTCGCAGGGCCAACACAGGGAGACAGACAACCATTCACACTCACATTCACACCTATGGACAATAACTGCATGTCTTTGGACTGCGGGAGGAAGCCAGAGTACCTGGTGAGAACCCACACAGACATGGGGAGAACATGCAAACGCCTCCAGATAGTGGATTCGAACCCAGGACCTTCTTGCTGTGAGGCAATAGTGGTCACCACCATTAACTGTGTTGCCCAACATTAATAACTGGTGGATAAATTTTTATTCATAAACCTTTAACTGATAGATATAAGCACAAAGTCCTCCAATATGATCTTTTTTTCTCTTTTCACTCCCCCATATTAGATAAATAATAATCAGAAAATCCCTCCCTCCTCCTAAGGACTGTTTACCCACAGTCTGGAAAAACATGGGTAATCGAGCAGTTAACTTATGTAAATCTACAACTATATGCTCAACTGAATCATTAAAGACTTCATTAAATAGCATTTACATTCATAACTGGAGACTTGATAGCTAATTAGAAATTCAGAAATCTATGAGTTAAAATTATAATTATATATTTATAATTACTAAAACTATTACTAACATTTTCTACTAAATAAAAATGATGAACACCAGTCACATGGGTTTTTAACAACCTGGCAACCCAATTATAATGCTTGATAACAGCTCAAAATCCATATATATATATATATCCTCACTACAGTTCTTTTAGTCTTGGTCCATTCTCTTAGAGCTGGACTGGCTGATCTGAGTTCAGTCACAGATCTTTGACAAAGTAAATTTACTTTAAAAAAAAAGTTTTCCATTAGAGAAGAAACTATGAACTTAAAGCAACAATCTCAACAACGAATCTGTAACGTCTTGCTTGCTGTCTTTTCCAGGAGGAAGCCATCATCCTTCCCTCTAATCATCCCTGTTGCTAACACCTAATTACCGTAATTCACCCCTCACCTCTCAGCGAAGAAAGCTCTGACTGCTGCTGCACACTGTGGCAGAAACAATGTAATGGTATTGCTAGCTTACTGGTACACAGAGGAAGTGGCAGAAGTAGCATTTACATCAGACAATTAGTGGGTATTGAAATAAATAAATGAAAAAACAGCAATGTGTGATTTTTTTTTTCTTCCCCAAATAGTTTTGGCTTGTAACTCGAAGGGACTATTATGGGGGATTTTTATGCGTCTTTTCAGCATAAATGTCAGATATTTTTGCCTCTTGTGTGTTCTATTTTTAACGCCTATAATGTGTTGGAGTGCTAATGAGTTGGAAGCCACACACCATTGATCACTGCCTTCGTCATAGCACCATTACAAAAGCCCCATCAGTGCCGGTGTCGTGGTTAACTCTCCCCTGTGGTTCCTCTTTTCTTTGTCTTCTGTTTCCATCATCATCAGTTTACTCACTCTCAGTTAGAAAAATGATGTGTTGATAGCTGGTGGATTTTATTTTGCATCAACTCCTCCAATTGTGCCATCAGATGACACCTTTTAAAGATGAAGTCTGACATTCAGTTATATATATGGTCTCATATCTTTTTGGGCAAGGGCTGTTTAGAGTCCCATCAGCTCCTTTCAAAGATGAGGCTGTTGGTATTATACATTTGTCCCTATGGTTACAAATCTTATTTAAAAAAAAAGAAAAGAGAAAGAAAAACGCCCCAAACCACTAATATGTCAATTCCTGTCTAGATACTTTGTGACTTTCTTACCTCTGTCTGTGGTTATTTTAAATCTCTAAAAATATAATTTTTTTTCAGTAATTTCCAAAATCCTGTGGATGCTGTAGTCTAAAGCAAGGGTTACAAATCGTGCATTTCTTGGGGGCTATTTTCAGCTGTAGATTAATTAACATTTAGTGTGCTAATGAGTAGCCTATTTATAGCACACTGATGTGTGTGGGATTGATACATGTGGGAAGTAGAAGTGTCCAGCTTCTTTATGATGATGGAAATGTCATCCAGTGCAGTTGCTCATTATTTATTTATGTTTGTTTATTTAACAAAAGGGGGGAAAAAACATTTTGCATGCAGAGAGAAATGCAACAATGCTTGTGTAGTTGGAAACGTGCAGCCCCTGCAGCCGGTAAGGTGGAAACAATCGCACAAACACATTTCTTCAATAGAACAGATGAAACAGACTGTGTGGTAGGCCAAAGCATGTAAATATATATAACCAGAAATGCAGTGCAAGAATGCAAGCATGACAAGTGGATGTGTAAAAGCTCCATCAATTTTATTTATTTTCTGACAACAATGGCCCAAAACGGCACACAGAGGGAGACAAAACTTGTTTGTTTAATCAATTAATTGTTGGTTTGGGTCTTCGTGTGTGAGATTTGCTGACCACACAATAAATACAGAATCATTCTAGGACTACATATATAAACTGATTCTCTTCATTAGTTGTTCCACATTACGGTTTCTATGTGACTATATAAACATTTTATCCTTTCATTGTGAAAATTTATTATCTTAATGAGGGTCATTGGAAATGCGATCATTTCCAGCAAGCACGCAGCAGCATGACTCCGCCTCACTACGTGACTCGCAGTAGTAGGTTCTGAACCCTTTAATTAGCCAAAGAAACTCGCTGTTGTCCTCTTGAGTGTGTTTAACAACAGGTGTTTACTTCTTGCCAGGTCTGATGCGTGAGCAGCATTCAGGCTGCTCTCCCTGAGGTGTGAACCAAGCAGGGTGAGCAACAAAAGTTAAAACAAATATCACAGCGTGGCCCCTGCTCAGGTAGTAGTCGACCAGTCGACCTATAAAGAGCCGGAGTGATCCTACAGTGAACCTTAATATTTTACAAGACTTGCGCACATTTTCAGTGAAACCATGCATGCTATAACTTGTGGCCATTTCAAATATTAGCCTTTAAAATAATGCGTTTACACGGTACCTAATGCTTGATCTACTCTTATAGATAATCTCTTACCTAATAACTGTTTCCATTACATGCTGGCATTATTTATTCCATCCATGACTCTTGTTTTCCCTTTCTTTCTTTCCTTTCTCTCAGCACGCGATTTGTTACCCATATCCGCGCACTGTAAACTGCATAGGTTGAACAGAGGTTATTAGTGGTGTTGATCCTGTCGCATTAGGAGACACTGTTGTGTTCACTCCTCCTGCTCTCACACTGCGGGGGAAAGAGGAGACGCTTCCTTTACCTACTATCCTGCTGCAGACAAGGCGGATTTTTCTTTTCCCCCTCAGTGACACGTAGTTGACAGCTTATTTTTTTGTCATGGAAAATGCCAAAGTTCTTTTCCCTTCGTGCTCTTAACGCATGCACTAGGATACTCTCTTGGTAGGTGGTCAGCAGAGAAGAGGAGACAGGAGATGGGAGATGTGCTCTGAATTAGTCAGTGGACTGCTGCTAGTTTATTTAAAAATCCATGGATCAACCTGCTCTTCTGCTTTTCGCGCAGGGGACTGAGGATGAGGATGGCTGAAGACGTGACCTGTTGCAGCTTTTCCTTGAGATTTTAGTGTGTGGCTATAAAACGGAGCAAGATGAATCAGTTTTCACGGTATCATTTGAAGCGACGGATTGTTAAATGAAGAGGAGTTGAATTACTTTTTGGACTTCTGTGTTTTTACGCAAAGCGACCTTTTAGGGAAATTGACTTGGGGCTTTGACTGGGCTGCTTACTGGACCGATTCTTTGTTTTTTTTTTTCTAACTTTAAGAGCACCGATCGCGGTGTCTTTGCTAACAAACCTGATGATGGTCTAAAACTGATCAGGATCTCGCCACCCCGCTGCTGTCACGCCGAGCGCGGTACCGCGCCCTGCTTTCTAGGAGCGTATAACCTAATTTTCTCCCCTTTCTCATCCCACCTCCCGTGTGGTTTGCTTTTAACAGAATGGCCCGTTTCGGAGACGACGTCCCGGGCTTGTTGAGTTCAGGGGATGGAGGGTCAGAGCGCATCCGGAACCGCGATGGCGCTGCCGTGTCTACAGGTGGTATCTCTCCAGCCTTCAAGCAGACCAAAGCGCAGCGTGCCCGTACCATGGCCTTGTACAACCCTATTCCTGTCAGGGAGAACTGCTTCACCGTCAACAGGTCGCTCTTCATCTTCGGCGAGGACAACGTGGTCAGGAAGTACGCCAAGAAAATCACTGAGTGGCCATATCCTTTTCAGCTTCACAGTGAAAGCACACCCATCCAGAACCTGTACAGACTCATGTAAACAAAGCACAGGGGTGAGTAAACTGTTATCCAATTGGCTAAAAAAAAATAAAATAAAAAATTAAAATGTAAGTTTATTGGGGGCCCCACAATCTGAATACATACTTCTCATAGTTCCACAAGTTGTGCCAGTTTCACAAAAGTCCTTTAGTATGTTGATCTTATGTTTTCAGTGCAACAGGGACTCAACAGTAAATTTCAGCACCATGGACAGCACACATATATAAGAAATTAATTATTCTTCACATAGACAGGGGTGCTTAGTTCTTGCAGTGCAGTAAGAAAAAAATAGGAACAGACCAGGCAGAGCAGGATATCTTCTTTTGTTTTTTAAAGTACAAGTCAGACTTTTTTTCAGACTCACTGGCTTAATTTTGCTGTTTTATTAAACAAAAATACAAAATGGCTGAGCTTCTTATATCGGATTGACACATGATAATTGGAGCTTCTAGAAAAATTCTACAGAGAAGGTGTACAGTGGGTGTCAATGGAAAGTGGATTAGAGGAACACAAAAGTTTATGGTTGTAAATCTTTTCTATCAACAATAAGCCATGATGACCTGCTTTTTCCACCATATCCAGTGTCTTAACTCAGAGTCAGTTAAATGTTCAACTAATAACCAACAGAAAATCATTTTGTAGGTACTTTCATTATTAGTGTTAGGATTTTTTTTGTTGCTTATTGTAGCAAAATGATCCACAGGACCTGGTTCTTACACATCTCTGTTTTTATAGCTTTTTAATTTGTTTATCTTTGAGTTTAATTGTGCAAAACAAGACATTTAGGTGTTTTTCATTGGACTACTGGAGAACTGTAATAGGCATTTTTTTCTAAAATGTTATACAGACTATCAAAAGGTTACAGACCAAAAATATATATATCCCACTGCCTACCTTTAGATTAGAGAACAGTAGTATTCAAACATGAGGTAACAATGTTAGTAATTTTCTTCTGTGCTGTTACCAGAATCATTATTTTGCTGCTTTCTCAAACTTACACTCTCTCCTGTGATAACAAAAAGGGAGAGATTGTTATCAGCCTGTTGCTGCTGGTGACCACACACACAACTGTCCATTGGTGACATGTTTGTGTTGCTGCTGCACAGCTCACCAGGTGTCCTGGCCAGGTGGGGCCTCTTTACTGACTATTGTTCTGCTCCATTCAACAGCTTCCTGACTGGCTGACTGGCCTACTGCTGATTTAAAAAAAAAAAACAAAAAAAAAAAACAGCAAATAGAATGAGTGTTTCTATTGTGGGCTCTCCTGGTTATTGTTGTTTTCTCTGGGTTTGCCTCTTTATTGAGTGGATTAAATATAGAAAGGGATTTCAGTTGAGGGAAAGGCTTATGTGCATTTATCATGTTACAGGTTCTAACCCTCTAGTGGTTAGTAATTACCAAAAATGTTATTATTAGTGCACCTACAGGCACATTTTATGTCCTGCAGCGAGAAAAGAATTGTCTTTAAATCAAAATAAAGCATATGCTGTTTTGACCAAAAGGAAAACAACGAGACTGAATAACCCCCAGGTTAATGTGTGGCGGTGGAGGGAGTGTCTTGTTACATCTAATGAGCTCTACTGTATCTGATTAACAGACATTAACAGGAATTATATGTAATGATGTCTGATCGCTGTGTCGTGTGCATTACAACTAGTCATTACTCAATGACTCGTACTATATTACACTGTTTACTAATATGGTTTTGAAGAGAGTGATGCTGAGCTGACTGACTGCTGTGTTCTGGTCATGCAAATGTGTTGATCACTGTTTGGACTATGAGGGTTCAGGCACAATAAATGCACAAGAAAGCACAGATAATATAGATACAGATAATTACAAGTGCAGTGAAATTTATGAGCAAACTGTTTTCAGACATTTTATGTTTTGGGAGATAATCACGCTCATTGGCTTTTTTGCAAAGACTTGAGATTAGACTACTCTTGTATTAAATATGAAGCTAGAGCCAGTAGCCCCCTCAGGGGCAGATTGGCGACAAATAATACAATTTGCTGAGATTTTCTTTCTGACCTTTATTTAACTAAAATTTAGCTTGGGTGCTTTCATGTTGCTACCAATTGATGATGAAAAAATATGTGAGATGGAGGTCTGTGAACATTTTTCAGCTTTTGAGCAGAGCCTTACCAGAAAATGGTTGTCAACCACTGGAGTAGCCTATTAAACAGAAGAGTAAGAGAACTGGCTTGCCTCACCCTGTACAAGGATATGTAGCAGCACCTCAAAAGGTCAACAGTGAATATGTTATATGTCTCTTTTCTAATATAGTCAAGTTGTGGTTTTAAATTATTATGTGCTGGACTGTTGCTTGGCCAAGAAATAGTGACCTCCTGGGGGCTTGTTGTCACTGTGTTTTTGGTAGGAAACCTGCAGATGTTGTGGCTATGATTTCTTCAGAAACCATCTTTACCGTACCATTTCAAAAATGTCGTTAATTCTAAAAGTTGCAGACCTTAAATAGACCAAGCAAAGCACCTTACAATATCAGAAGCCATGGCTGGGTGTGTGAGGGTGGAGGCAGAATGGTGTGTGGGCTCAAAAGAGCACATTACACAGTGTTTTGATGTTTATTTGAGTGCACGATTTCTTGTATCGAGTACAGTATGTCTCCGTGCAAGGCGTGGTTAATGTACAGGTGCAGTCAATAGAAGCTGATGGAGGCCTGGTAGGAAAGAGGCAGTTATAATGAAGTTGCCTTGGTCCAGAGTTTAGCATGGCAGGCCTGGTGAGGACTTGCAGCTGCTCCTCCTGTCTGATCCCCACTGGGATCCCCCAGAGTGGGAAGTTTCCCATTGAGAAGGTACACTTCTAAATAATTGATTGTTGGTTTTAATGGTTTGTTTCATCAGTGATGCAATAATCATTAAGAAATAATCATGTGAGAGCTGGTTAGTACACTTTGAGCTTTTAAGTATGAAACAGTGCAGTGGGGTAGAGGATGTTGTTCGATGTTAGAGACATACTATAGTTCTCACTCTGAGGCCTACAGTAACTAAGATTTAAAATACACACATTGGTAATTAAGGGTGCATTGTGTTGTAAATGCCTCTAGCATCAGCTTATAGTTAGAGAGGATTTCCCTCTAACTGAATTGCATCCTGGCATTAAAAATGAAAAGGGAAAATTAGCAAAAAATCACCCTTAACCTAACTACACCCAGTGTAGTAAATTTAATTGCTTTCCAATTTTTATATTCAGGCTTTTTTTTTAATTGAATGAGAGATTTCTAAAGTGAAAGCCTCTAACAGTTCTAATAACCAGCATACAAAGCAAAGATGATGCATGCCTCACCCTGCTACAATGTGTTTTTCAAGACCATTGCCATAATTTTTAGTCCATCTGCTTCCATATAGCCTAACATAGTGGTATAGCATATATAAGAATAGTTTTATGCTGCGCATAAATATAACTGATTGAATTACGGCCATATTTATCCTGAAGATTCATCAGCTGGTTCTGCAAGCCGCTGACGTATAGGGGTGATGCGGAAATGAAAGCAGATTTAACTGTGATGCCCATTATATCCATTCTTAGGACAAGTATTGAAGCCTTTTCACATTTTAATAAACATGTAATTAGGCTAAGACTATTTCTCAGACTTAAAGTTCTCCAAATGGAGATTACACCAGTAGCTTTCTTCTGTGTTTGCATATTTAATACTGCCCTCTGCCTCAAACACACACTCCTATACACATATGCCACACATAATTCACAGATTTCCAATAACGCAGGCTCAGATGCCTGTGATTCATTTTGATTTTCACCTCTACGTAATGATAATCACAGGGGCTTGGATCCAATCTGGGCTTGAGCGTATTCTCAGTTGCGCAGGGCATCACACTCTGTCTCCATATCTATTTTTACATGCATGTTTGAGGAATCAAGGCACAGTGCCAGTATCACTGTGACTCGGGATTGCTCACAAGATGTCTTGCTGCTAAAGTTGGTAGACGAATCATGATCAACGTCACACATCAGCAGACAACCAGAGTAGCACCAAGGAGGGGGAAATGGGTTTAGTTAGAGACTTTTGTTAAATTTGTCAATTGAAGTGAACCAAAGATTACATTTTTTACTAATCCTCTGAGAATGCAAATGAATGGATCCAAGGTTTCCCTACAGACTCTGCTACCACTTCCTCTGCCCACATGAGGTAAAACTATAAAACTATAGGTAATTTATCAGACAAAGCCACCTTCTTCCATTGGTCCATGGTCCAGTTCATAGGAGGTGCTTTCCATAGTGGACAGGGGTCAGCATGGGCAGTCTGCTGCTATGCAGCCCCATATGTTCAGTATTCTAACCAAGATTAAGGTTTTCAGAATTCTGCAATATCAGAAACATGATAAGAGAGAGACCAGGGACTATACAATACATACACGGCCTGTGTCTTCTGGATGTGTAATGGGCAGATATTAGTTTTTTCAGCACTTCACTGCTTCAGAGTGGCCAACAACAATGTGTAAGGTGCTTTTTAAACTGTAAGTAATGGCCAGAAAATACAGAAATTTCTTCAAGCAATAAGTGAATCTAAAGCTATATTTAAAACATTACCTGGTTTGACATAATATTCAATCCAGTCATTATCTTCCATATATCTGAAGTTAGGTTGTGGTGACAACAGGCTAAGCAGAGTACTCGATGTCGTCGTCCTCAGAAACGCTTTCCAGTTCCTCCTGTGGAATCCCAAGGCGATCCCAGGCCGAGTGAGATATATCATCTCTTCAGTGGGTTCTACCTCTGGGTCGCTTCCCAGTTAGGCACACCCAGAAAACCTTAAAAGTGATCCACCCAGGAGACATCCTTTTTGGATATTTATAATAAAAACCAAGCGAGTAGTACTTTATATATAAAGTCCATATTCTGGTCAACATTTTCCATCATATACTGTTAAAATACACATGGAAGAAAACACAGATCACACTGACGTAAAATCGAAACAAAACAAAAGTTTTGTCAAGACTATCATTTATTTGTCTGTGTGTAGTGATGCCACCACACAGATAGTTCAGCTGCCCAGTAACCATCTCATAGCGTTGACTCTTGTCTGCAAGAGAAGCCTGTTGCCGTGGATACCTCTCTTCTTTCTGTCTTCATTTTCTCCCCTCTCTTATATCTTCCTCTCTCCCCCTCAGTCTCTCTCCATCCTGTCTCACCCCTCCTCCAGTTTGTTGTGAGTGTTTCAGGGAATGTGGGGTGTGGTGGCTTGCTGCTGCTCAGAGCTTTGAGTGAGCCTAAGGTGATGCTAGTTATTGCAGGGCAGTGAATCAAAAGTTACACTTCAGATACAAATAAATACTTGAAAACATAGTGCTTGAGACATTTTTTTTTGGGGGGGGGGGGCTGCATTTTCCAGCTCATCATCTACTCGCTTCTATGGATACGTTTTTCCAAAATCTTCTGAGTCAATCTGTGGTTCAGCCTAGGTTTAAACTGGAACCCCTGCAGGGGGGTAGTGGGAGTAAGATTGCATTTGCTCTGTTTATTTAACTTCTCATCACTCACATGTCCCAGAGTAACCCTGCTAGCTACAGCTGCCAGCACAACATCGATCGGTCCAGTCCCTTATTTGGTCTCATTCACTCCTCCTCATCAACCGGTTTTGGAAGCTTCTAACTCTCTATATAACCACCGTCTTCTCCCCCACTCATCCCCCTTCATTTAAATTGTCTCTTTCTCCTGTTGAATTCTTCCCTGTTATCTCTTCCCCCTCCTTTCTTCAGCTCTCCCTCTCTGTCTCCTCTCTGCAGATTTAAGCTCCCTTCCTTCCTTTCTTCCTCCCTCTGCTGCACATAACTAGGATAGAGGGGAATGCCCACGCAGAGCTTTAGATAAAGAGCACATTGCCGGCTTAGTTCAACCAAAGAGTGGCTGGAGTTGAACCAACAACCAATAAAGGTCTCCCAGTACAGGCAGTGAAGCTTTAGTAAGAGCGACCCTGTTTATAAGATCACGCCTCAGGTCTTACTTGATAAGCCTTCTGCTACTCTGGTGTATTTGTTTGTGTGTCTGCATGTCTGTGTGTCTCTGTCAGCTGCAGCTGACCTCAGATAACATAGCTGACAGGCTTATAGCATGCCAGGTTAATTCTGTTTCATACTATGTTACCCTGTCAATGTTTGCTTATATGACATAATTGCAGTGCTGCTGGGTTTGACTCACTATAATTAACTTAGAATTAAGAGCATGACAATGATCCCAAACACACTGCCAGTACAGTAAAAGCAAACCTGGATAGAAAAAGACACAGTGGAACGCTAACATATGGATTGCCCTCCCAATAGCCCAGACCTCAACATTATTGAAGCAGTGTGGGATCGTCTTGACAGAGAACAAAAGGCAGTCAACATCCAAAGAAGAGCTTTGAATGTCCTTCAAGAAATCCTTCATGAAGCCTGGAGAAATATTTCTGGAGACTACTTAAAGAAATGATACGAAAACTTCTCTAAGAAAGTTTAGGCTATGTTGAAGAATAAAGTATTGACTTTCAAGCTCATTAGAATTGCGCAAACTCTGTTTTTGCCTTATATACTGCATTTCAATGTGTGTTTGCACATATTTTAATAAATATGTGCTCCACCTCTTTCCCATTTTCCTAGCCAAATATAAAGAAATAATGGGTGGCTCGAGACTTTTGCACTGTACTGTATATTTCCTGTATTTTATAGCATCATGAATATCATTGACCACTTCTAGAAATGATTGGGCTTGCTCAGCAGTGAGTGTGTTGTTAAGAGGCACACTGAGGAAGGCTGCGTTGTGGTTGTTTCATGGGATTTGTTGACAATAAGAAAAGCATACAGTCAATAGTATTAGTCTGTAAATTAACATACATACAGAGAAGGATATTAAAAGACAATACCTACTGCAGACATAGCCTATTCACTCTGCTGCAGTCTGGCAAGTGATATGGAAGTACCTACTGCCATACTACCAGCTATTAGCTTTTATTTTGGCTGTCTTATTAATCCATTTGTCGTCTTTTGTGATTATCATAAAGGGGCTACATATGCAATTTCATCATACAACATCACATTGCAGAATGAAAAGTGAACTGTCAACCTTATCTGTGCCAATCACTCCTTAACTTTAGTCTTCCACTCCATTTGAGTACATGATCCTCGCTACCATCATTGCCAACTGTATCGTCTTGGCTCTGGAGCAGCACCTTCCTGGAGAGGACAAAACACCCATGTCCAAAAGACTGGTGAGATGCACATGATCCCACTGAATTAAAACATAAGTCTCAGCTGCTCAAAAACACACACCTGACACCTTCATTTGCAGCGAATCTTTGTCAGTTCAGTGTAAACTATCAGCTTTTCTCTTTCTTTTTACCAACAGGAGAAGACAGAGCCATACTTCATAGGCATGTTCTGTTTTGAGGCAGGGATAAAAATCATCGCGCTGGGCTTTGTATTTCATAAAGGTTCCTACCTCAGGAACGGGTGGAACGTCATGGACTTCATTGTGGTCCTTAGTGGGTGAGTCCAACAGTGTTTGCATGTGTATGTGCGTACATTTGCAGATCTGTGAAACAGGATTAGCATTTTGAATTGAAAGGGATGGTGATTCTGTGAGATTTATGGTGTGAAAATACAGTACACAGTGTTCTTAGCCTCTTCTTAATTGTTTAAGGATTTTTTTTTAAGGAGCTCAGTTATTTCTAGCAGCACTGGCTTTACATGCTTTGCCTACTTGTTGCTTGTTCATCTGTAACATTTATAACCTGAAAATCTTTCTTTTATTGTGGAATTTATGTTGCTTAAATGTCACTCAAGAAGCCTTTTGTGTACATTTTATTCAAAGTGGGATGTGGTGAAGTAAACCTTTTTTTTTTTTTTTACCTCTTCTAAACCACCTGTTATTTGTTCTTTTTGTTTAAGCTTAATCATGTTATGCTATGAATAATGCTATTGGTACCTTGCTTGGGACTGAACCAAGTGAGAATGAGTGTGTCATATCATATTTCATATTCATAATATGGGCATATATCTGTGTATACAGGCAACAGTGACGAGTATGTCCAGGCTGCAGGTTGCATGACTCTTAGCCAAACGTATTACAAAAGACAGAGTATAAAAATCATTTCCGTTATGCTTTTTCATTTCATTAGTACGAGCTGGAGTAATGGGTTCTATTTTGTAGCAGCTGATGTTTGAATACCTTGTGCAGTGTTTAGTATGAACATAAACATACCTCACTGTTTTTATGTGACTGATTAAATCAACATTAGAAAAAAGTGTCACACTGGTGCAGCAAAACTCTTTGCCGTCTCTAAAAGAACTTGTTTATGCACATTTCCTACTAAATGACACTAGTTAAAACATGAGCTTATTTAGTCTCTAAGACTGGGATTATGCTCACTTGTGAACACACACATGGACAGATGTGGAGTGTCCAGAGCTAATCTATGAAGAGCCATTCTACATACTCAGTGGCAACTCTGTAGTCTGTTGGGGCCCTAGGCAAAAATTCACAGGGGGCCCCCCAATCAGCGTCCTCGTCGTTATGTTGTAAATAATCTGACAAAACAATTGCACACCCAACTCGGTTACATCATGGCCAGCAGAGTTGGGCACACAAGGCTGCTCTGCTAGTAAAGTTCATCAACCTGAAAGTAAACAAAATAATTATTCTGATGCTAGCAGAAGCTGCAAGTGTCTCTCCCCCGCAGTTAAGGCTACAGTAACAGCGTTTAGTTATTTAGCACTAAATTTAGTCTGTATTATCTGCTCTACTCATCACTGTTCCTCTTTTTTTCTTCTCTCCTTCATTCCCAGAAGGATAACTTCCTTATTTTCACTGAGTGGCTTTTGTTGTTGTAATTATGTTTATTTAAATAGAGTGCGTGTCACTTGCAAGCGGAGTGGGTGGAGTCAGGTGGGGCCCCTTTACGGAGGTCAGGTAACTCCACTTGTCATTGCAAACTTTGCACATTGCCACTTCTATAGTTTAATGTTTGTCATCCCTCAGGGGCCCTACACTGGCCTGAGCCCCCAAGCAAGTTTCTTCATTGCCTAGTGGCAAGCAGCACCGCTGTATATACTGCTAATATCACTGTACCAGAAGTGACTGTAATTCGCCTAGAGGGCACTCGCTGCTCGCAAACATTTCGCTGCTGCTTCTTCTATGTGAAACTAATATGGCAAATGCTGTAAAATGGCTTGTGGTGCTTTATCACCACTAACACTCGGAGAAAGGCATTTTAGTACAATTAAAACCCCATAAGAAAGCCAAAAGCATTAATTATATCTGTTGTTGTGAAACCCACCAAAAAAACAAGCAAACAATGAATGTTACATTTTTGGCCTTTAGCGAAGCTCCCTCTTGTGCATAAAATGATGCACCCAGACAGTTTCTCTGATCAACAAGTTGTGGTAACGCACTAAGATACTGCACTCCGCCAACACAGGCAGGGGAGGAAATTACTGTAGCTAAACATAAATGTAAACAAGCCTGAATTTTAAATACTTAAAATATCAGACCTCTAAATGTTTAATGAGGAGAAAGTACACTCGTAGTTGGACCTCAAGGATACAATCAGTAAGTGTTGCTCAGTGAATGTAAACATGACTTGCCATAAACTTCCACAGGCACCCTTTCCTTCAGCGTGTTATGACCAGAACATTGTGCTGGAAGCTGCTGCTGACTGAGCTGAAGTGATACCATGTGGATTGTTATGTGGTGGTTGTTGAAAAATCATCTCACTCAGTGCACTTACAGTACATCAATTACATGGCAGTTAAAGACCCTGGGGAGGCTTTGTCTGTTCTGTGGGTGGGTGGGGTGGGGGGTGGGGGGTTATGTTATAGTGCATTTTACAGTAGTTAAATTCTCAGGAGACATGGACGCCTCTTTGTCAGAGCAGAGAGGGAAATGCTTATGGTTCAAAGGAAGAGCTTGATGAGACAGCAGATTAACCTCGACACCTGTCTCTCATTATCTTGCTGTCATTCACACACACACACACACACACACACACACACACACACACACACACACACACACACACACACACACACAC
>JAVDPK010001466.1:78460-91233 GCA_034780415.1 Cichlasoma orientale | reverse complement strand
GTATTGTTGTACAGCACTTTGGTCAACTGGTGTTGTTTTTAAAAAGTGCTTTAGAAATAAATTTGACTTGACTTGACAACCTCACCATTACAGATGAATAGAACCACAGCTTACAGTATACATACATATACTGCCAGAGGCCTACAAAATGACCTCCAGCAAGCTGCTTGTGCATGTCCCTCACCAAAATATCAGGAACAGACTCCATGAGGGTTGCATGAAGGCCCAACATCCCTTAGTAGAACCTGTGCTCACAGCCCAACACATGCAGATCAATTGATATTCTCCAGAGAACACTAGAACTGGCGTTCCACCACTGGTGCCCCATTGTCTTCAAAGACCTCCACTTGCTTGCTGGAAGTGTTCTTTGCTGGGATTCATCTTGAAAAAGCATCTGTCAAATAGAACACAAAAAATGTACATATATATATATATATATATATCACTAATTAAATAATCACAAGTTATTAAATGTGGACTCCATTGTGACATACCCTTTTGTTGACAATAAAAGCAAGAAAATGGTAATTTGCAAAAAGCATGTTTGTGGTGGGAGTCTGCATGTTATTCAACAGAGAAGTGTGCATGTCCAAAAAGGTTAGGTTAAGTTGTAACTCTAAATCATTACATTTTTTAGAAAATTACTAATCTATATTGATTATGCCTTTTATTGGGTAACAACCTTGTGCATTTGCGATCTTCTTAACTTTCTACTTTATATACGGTTCTGTAAAGCATTTTGTGACCTGTTTTCTGTGGAAAGTGGACTGGTTTATGTATAGCGCTTATGTACTCTACTTTCAGCACTCAAAGCACCTTATACAGCATGACGGTAGTGAAGATAAAGATGGAGGCTTGAATGGGGCTTTGAGTGACTGGGGTAACACGGAGATGGGAAGGAAGCAGGAAAGCAGGTAGACTGGTGACTACAGATCTTCCTTATTGAACTTGTATATAAATTTCATTGTAATTTCTAAAGTGAGACTTTTAACCAGCCATACAACATGCAAACTGGTAATGTCGCTCAATTTTTATGTAGCCCTTGGTGTATAGATAAGCTTTTAGGGATTTTGCATAAAACGCCACAGGTTTTGCACATCTTTAATATTTTTTTTTCAAAAATACTCCTTGACACCAACAAGTCTTATAATCAATCTGCTGAGAGAAAGAAGAATAAGTCTCTGAGTGCAGGGGACACTTGAATGGATTAATCTGACTAAATGTCATAGCAGGATGTGTGGCAGCCAGAGTGTGCACCCAAATGCAAGACTCCAGAGGCAAACAAACTCAAAAACTCAGCCTTATTGCTATTTTACTGCAAAAATAAACAAACACAGAGCTGGGCAGGTACCAACTGGAAACACAGAACTGAGCAACACACAACCATGAGGGAATAAGAGAGGATGGGACAAGAAACTGAAGAAAACTGAGGGCTTAAATATGCAAGGTAATTAGGGAGAATGGACCCAGCTGTGAAAAATAGGATACAGGTGAACAGACTCAAACTAACGAGACAAGAGGAAGCAGGACTAAACACAGTGCACATGAGACAAGAGCTAGCAAAATAAAACGGGAAATGACTAAACACAACAGAAATGCAGACTATAACCAAGAACAAAACTCAGACAACTAAACTAAGAAGGCACAAGGATACAAATAAACCATAACAAAGAACCTGACCCACCTGAGAATATAACCATAAAGGAAGCATCCTGAAATCTCTGAAAAGTATGCAAAACTCAAAATAGCCAGAACTAAAAACAAACTAAACAGAGAAATGCAAAGATGAAGAATGTGCAAAATAAGCAAGCTGAGACCTAAATGAAGAAATTTAACAATAACAGAACTTAATCAAAAACAACACACACTCTGCAAAAGGCCCAGGACCATGACACTAAATCCAAAGCAGCATGTGTACTGAATGCTAACTATTGTGTGCAGATAGCTTAAAAACTAAAATTGCTAACATCGCCTCAATCAGTAGCTTTGCTAGCAAGCCCATTCTCCTCTCATCATTATGAGAGGGAAGAGTCGGTTTAATGTCTTAAAAATTAGCTTACACTTAACTAATGTGACTGATTGTAGAGATTTAGCAGCAAGCTATAATAAAAGCAGTGTGGTGTATTTGCAGGTTAATACTATTAAGCTTGAGTTTGGTATGCTGGCCTTGCAGATGAAATGTGCCGCTCTGACTGAATGGTCCTTTTTCCGTCCCCAAAATTGGATATTGATGTTTTTATAACCACAATTCAAGAATGTTCCTGCATTCATGGTACTTACCCTAAAGTAAACAACAGCTGATCAGCTACAGAATGTTCCTAATTTAAACATTTGACTTCTTACTGGTATTTTTACATTACAAACACCGCAAATTACAAAAACATTTTGATATTGTTAGGATTACATAACTTTATTAGAAAAGTATCTGTAAAATAATTTTAAATTATATTAATAGTATTTTTAATGTGACCTTTTCATAGGGGTCTTCTGAGGCTGAGAACATTGAGTCAGAATGGACCGTGTTCCGCACCACCATTGAGCCTGCTGCTCAGCACCGTGGCTGCAAGGTGACTCGCCCATCACTGGGGGTGAGGTCACTGAGGTGGTTAAACAAATCCTTGGTGGCAGGGCCCCTGGGGTGAATGAGATTCACCCTGAGTTCCTGACGGCTCTGGACGTTGTAGGGCTGTCTTGGTTGACATGCCTCTGAAACATTGCGTGGAGATCTGGGGCGGTGCCACTAGATTGGCAGAGCGGGGTGGTAGTCCCCATCTTTAAGAAGGGAGACCGGAGGGTGTGCTCCAACTATCGGGGGATCACACTCCTCAGCCTCCCCGGTAAGGTCTATGCCAGGGTGCTGGAAAGGAGGATCCATCCAGTAGTCGAACCTCAGATCCAAAAGGAGCAATGCAGTTTTCATCCTGGTCGAGGAACTCTGGACCAGAGCTTCATCCTCTCGAGGATATTCAAGTGTGCATTGGAGTTTGCCCATCCAGTCTACATGTGTTTTGTGGACTTGGAGAAGGCATTTAACCACGTCCCTCAGGGTATCCTGTGGGAAGTCCTGCGGGAGTCTGGGGTATCTGGCCCGTTGTTGTGGGCTATTCAGTCCCCGTACAACTGCGGCGAGAGCTTGGTTCATATTGCCGGCAATAAGTCAGACTCAAAGGTTGGCTGGCCTCTAGCTTAGAGATAGAGTAAGGAGTGCAGCCATTCGAGAGGGGCTCAAAGTAGAGCCACTGCCTCTCCACATCGAAAGGAGCCAGTTGAGGTGGTTCGGGCATCTGACTAGGATGCCTCCTGGGCATCTCTTGGATGAGGTGTTACGGGCACGTCCTACCAAGAGGAGGCCCCGGGGCAGACCCAGGACACGCTGGAGAGATTATATCTCTCGGCTGGCCTGGGAACGCCCTGGGGTCCCCACAGATGAGCTGGTGAAGGTGGCTGGGGAGAGGGAGGCCTGGGCTTCTCCGCTTAGGCTGATGCTCCCGTGACCCGGCCTCGGATAAGTGGAAGAAAATGGATGGATGGATGTTTTTAATGTTACTAACATGTAATTACAGATTTTTTTTAACAGTTTAATAGGTTAAATATGGTTTACAGCTAATTAGTGCTGTATTAATATAGTGATGTGTTAACATAAAATGCTTCCTATAATGTCCAGAAAGGATGCCACCATGGATCTGCTGTGAACAGGACTTCAGCATCTAAAATTTAGAGATTTGTGTGGCTGCACCTTGGAAAAAAGACAAGTGCCATTCACCACTGCTTCCTGTAATATAGATGACTGAAACTACTGAATATTGCATGTTTTGTAGTATTTGTGAGACTCATTTAATTAAATACCATACTTGACACACACTATATCAACAAAGTACAGAACCATCTATAACAACAGTGGCCTCCAATTACAGTGCCATGCACAAATTCAGTAAGCTCCTTAGAACAATCCATTCTTTCACAAATGTTTGTAAAAACAGACGTCCTGGCTGGGTTCTGGATTTTATACAATTCTTGCCATGGGACCAAAAAACACCTGAATTCAAAGATTAAGAGACACGGCCCATTACCTTTGTCTATATGATGTGAAACGGCACTGAGTTGTAGTTACTGTATCAGAAAAAAATCCAATTTAGGAGAAACACATTTAGAAATTCCCCATAAACATAAAAACCAAGTGTCACCACCTAGGTTGGAAGGTGTCCAGGTGGTGCATGTTAATATTTCTCTAATGTCTAAATGCGCTCTGTGTCTGTGTCTGTGTGCATGTGTGTGTGTGTGTGTGTGGGGGGGGGGGGGGGTGCTAGTCTTGGCTCTGCTATTTGTGAAGTTACAGTTGAATCGTCAGAGCAGATAAAAATTAATGACTTTCCTTGGTGAGTCTGAGCTCTCCACCACAGCAGTGCATCACCACAAGCTGCAACAGTTAAGGCAACCTGAATCATCTGCAGATAGATCCAAGCAGTGTGGGAGGAGGATGGGAAATGCTCTTAAATCCACAAACACACACTGAGTTCACACGCTCATTCACACTCACACACACGTAATCACATATCTCTTGGCAGACTTTGTTTCAATTAACATTTTTATTACACAGAGGGAAGTGAAGGAAGGGAAAAAGGAATTGGAAGCCAGAAGTCATATCTTTTTGTGTTTGTGTGCATGTAGGCATGTGGCACGCGCACACATACATACATGCCAGTGAGCTTTTGAGCTCAGTTACATTGACTGGCACAAGAAAAAAAAAATTGTCATTACGGATTGAGTTAGAGAACAGCTCTGAAGCTTGGTGGAGCGAAGGGAGAGGCAGCAGGGGCAATACAAGGAAGGGAAATGATAAATAAGAAAAAATTTTAATTCATTAATTTCCTTCTTGCTCTTCATATGCAGGAAGCTTCGTACAAATTGAGTTTTTCAATCAAGTATTATTTGCTGAGTGAACTGAGAGGTCACAAATGAAAATGGGTCTTAATTGTACATGCACTTGTCCTGAGCGTAAGTGGTGTTGTGGCTTCTTTAGAGTTCTTTCACCTCTGCTGAACCAGTTCCTGATTCCATTAAGGCCTCTGTGGTCAAGGTCTATATGGTTATTAACCCCTTACAGCACTGGCACTGGAGCTGTAATTCCTAATGAGCAGTAATCGAATGCAATCGACAAAGAAGCGTCAAACTTCAAAGGGTAAAGAAAGCGGTAAAAGTTGGGCAAAGGAATTAAAGAAATGAAAGCAGTACATCAGCTGATGAATGGCGTCAACTACAGCTGCTCATTTACCTTAAAAAGACTTGACAATTCCTTGATCACTGAATCCAATATACAAATATTTTTAGGACATTGACATTAATTTGCTCTGCAGCTGGTACTGGTGCTAATCAGAACTATGTACACTATGCAGTACTGCCTATAATATTGCCAGTCGCTCTCCAACTGCATGTCTTCATTCTAGGCAGTTTGCTGCAATTTTATTCCATTTTAGATCGTCAGAGGGATTTCGCCTCCCACTGGCTTCTTCACCCACAGCCAATAATGAGGCAAGAGGATGAGAAGAGGGAAACAGCGAGGAATCAACACACTAGTTTACATAAAATCACCACATGAAAGCTATTGAAAGAGATCTGTGATTGTTAGCCAGCTCGTAATTCCGTTTTAATTGCGTAATTGAGGAAGCTGATCCCCGCTGTCAAGAAAACAGTGAGATAGAAATAAAATAATCTCTTCAATGTCACCCGTTGACATAGCGTGACTGTTGATGAGCAACAAGGACAAGAGGAGGAGAGGCAGATAAACAGAAAGAAAGTGAGTGTTGAGGTTAAGTAAGATGGAGGGATGAGGAGACAGAAAGAGAAAAATGAGAGCCAAAGAGTTGTGGGTTCTGTCTGTCAGAGTTGATTAGCGTCAGCTGCAGACAAAGATTGATGGACACTTTGGGGAGGAAGGTGTGTGAGTTGACGGGTGGTGGAAATGCCACTGTTAACACAGATGTATTCACCTTGGGAAAAAAGGAAAAAACATCTAGCGGTAGTACAGGTGTGGAAACTTTGCCTGTGTGTAAATTATACAGCATCACACTTTAAATCCAACCTCATGATCGAGGGGTAGGGCTTGACCCCTATGCATTCCTACATCAATCAAACCCTCATTCTTTCTGCCTACCCAAGAGCTGGCTGCAACCTCTGACCCACCCCATCATGCACCACATGGAGGGCCAATGGGAGAAAACTTGCCCTCCACATTCAGAGGTCAGATACAAAATTTCCCCAAGAAGGAGCCCTCTGAGATGTACTTTATCCACAGTTTGACATGGCTGAATGATTTAGGGAGTATTGCCCGCAGAAAACAGAGGTGATCATTTGAAACCTCTTGGCGTGAAATGAAAGGTATTTGGGACAATTACACAACAATGCTGCTTAGGTCAGGGACCATATTGTTTGAGGTCAAACTGTAATTGCATTTTTGCTTAGATTGATTGGACTCAAATTAACTTTCAGTGTTGCAAGAAACTGCACCAACATCCTCAAAGACTATTTTAGTGCTTAAATCCTCAGACAGCAATTGCCCGGTCATGCCTTTGTTGTAACAAGTTGCTCTAATATAACGTGTAATCATTAGTATGTCCCGATAATTAGGTATAGAAGCACCTGATGTTACTTCCAAAGCTAATCATCACCCTTAAACCTATAATAGATAAATTTTGTGATTCTAAATTGTGTTACAGCAAGCGCCTTCACGGAGACACGAGTGTTGCGCAAGACTGGATAGCTTTCCTGTTTTTCTCATAAACTAACAATCACCATCAACACAGCAAATAGAGCAATAGATACGAAGAAATATTTATGTTCAATACCTAGAGACATTAAAAATCCAGTGTTTGTTGTCATATCAACTCCTTTCCATATGTTACATTCCAACTCTTTATTTTGCAGAGGGGAGGGGGGAAAGGAGTATCCATAAGTGTGTTCTTTGTTTCTATTCGCAGCCCCTCAATGGAGCCTACTTGTTCTGGTTACTAATCTTATGTTCACTTTAGTCAGCATGAAAGAATTGTCTGGTCAGTGTTTGACATTTGCGCTGTGATGTGAGGGCGTGAGAGTGAGACAGTCAGCCAGGTTCATTCCTTCATGCCTGTACAGTTTTGGCATGGTTACGGCCAACAGTAACCACTGAATTATGAATTGGAGACAACTTTTGCTGGCAATCTCTCACCGATCCTTTCAACGTCCTCACAGACACTGCCGTATCAAGATTAACGCGGAAGCACATGGCCTTAAATTTAAAAAGCTTCTGCGGGATCATACAAAAGTGCATATTTTTTCTCCCATGCCCCTTGAGGGGTTCCGTAATATTGCGCAAGTGCAAAAAAACAATTCTGCATATTTGTTTAATATGTACATTGAAGGAGATATCCTGGTATGTTTGTAGTGCAGAGTGCAATAACCCCTGTTTTATCTGAATTTATGAGCAGGAAATAAGAGGTTATTCACGTCTTTGTCTTTAAGACATTCCTGCAAATAAATCAATCGGTTTGTGTCATTTGGCATCATGGATAGATAAAGCTGGGTATCATCTGCATAGTAATGAAAATGTATGCAATACCCTAATACTGCCTAAGGGAAGCATGAGTTAGTCCTAGCACAGAACCCTGTGAAACTCCACAATTAATTTTATTGTGTGAAGAAGACTCCCCATTTACACAAACAAATTGGAGTCTATTGGGTATGATTTGAACCAGTGCAACGCAGTACCTTTAATACCTGCTGCATGCTATAATCTCTGTGATAAAATGGTCAACAGTATTGAATGCTGCACTGAGGTCTAGCAGGACAAGCACAGAGATGAGTCCACTGTCAGAGGCCATGAGAAGATCATTTGTAACCTTCACTAATGCTGTTTCTGTTCTGTGATGAATTCTGAAACCTGACTGAAACGCTTCAAATAAACCGTTCCTCTGCAAATGATCATTTAGCTGTTTTACAACTACTCTTTCAAGAATTTCTGAGAGAAAAGGAAGCTTGGACACTGGCCTATAATTAGTTAAACTGCTGGGTCAAGTGATGGTGTCATGGGGCTGCTTTTGTGAGTTTTGTTTGTCTTTTTTTCTTTTATCTGGTCTCAAGTGGAGAGGTGTGTCGGTGGGCAGGTATCCGTCTGGCTGTGGGTGGAGTTTACTGTTCGGCTCATCCCTTCCACACCTGCACTTAACGTACTCTAGTGATGGGTATTTAAGGCCTGGAGGTTGCCTCGGCTCTTCGCCAGAGATTTGGAAGGGGATTTCCATCAGCCTTACCTGCACTTGGAACTCAAAAGAAAGGACGCACCCACTTACCTGCCTGCCCACTCTCCAAGCCACTTCTCTGAGTCCCACAATTCTTCACTTAAAACTCCTGTGCACCGGCCCCACCCCTCTGTAATTTTTCACCTACACTTCGCTGTAAATAAACACTTAAAGCATTTGAACTGCTGTCTGAGACTGCTTTCTGGGTCCAAACCAAACATTGCAGATGGCTTTTTAAGTAATGATTTAATTAATGCCACCTTAAAGTTAAAGAGTCTAAATAAATATCAGTACTATTGAAAGTAGCTGTACATAATGATAACATACATGATACATTTTAACAATATTGATGGTTATGTTTTTACCCTGGTGTCCCCTCGTACGTTCTTGCCAGTTTTAGGCTGTCAGGTCACTGTTGTGGAGCATCCACAACTATTTACTCTGGAGGAGGCTGGAAAACATTGTGAAAGGAGTCCAATATGGGTCGCTGAGTCAATGAAACTCATTTTTACTGGCTTTTTTTTTTTTGGCACTGTTAGCCATTGGTAGCCCGTGTTGCTGAAACTTTCTTCGAGGTGTATCTAAGGTTGTTAATCAAACTGTTTATCAGTGGGAAAGTGTGATTTGTAGCACACTCAAGCCTAACGTTAGCTGGTGTAATGTTAGCTTATAACTAGCTGCTGTTGTTCAGCCGGCTCTTGTCAGCTGTCTTTAGACAGGAGAGTCGCTGAAAATCAGTAACTACGACAATATCAGGAATAAATAAGCATGTTTTCATGTGTTAGAGCCTGACTTCAGTTCTTGAGGTGAGAAGGATTTAGAATGTTCATCCTCTGTCCTTCCTTATTTCTCTAGCCAACAACACTTGCCCATTGAAGTTCATTTCAGTTATCACTCTCTCTACTATTGCATCCATCTTATTCCAGAATTCCTCTTTCTCTTCTGACCTTCAAACTTGTGGGGCGTATGCACGAAAATGTTCAACATCACACCTCTGAGTTCTAACTTCAAACTCATGACCCTGGTTGACACCCTCTTCACCTCCACAGTACTCTTCACATACTCTTCCTTCAAGATTACCCCTACTTTATCTCACTTTCTATATACACCATGGTAGAACTGTATGAATCCACCAATGTTTCTGGCTCCAGACTACTTCCATCTGGTGTCTTTCACACATTTACCTTCCTTCTTTCTGTCATATCAGTCAGCTCTCTCCTTTTCCCCGCCATAGTACCTACGTTTAAAGTGCCATCCTCGCCTCCACTCTCCTACCTTTTCTTTTCTTTCACTGCCTCATAATATAGTTCCCCCCTTTCCTCTTCCTTTGTCTTTGCCTAACAGAAGCACAGTTTCCACCAACACCCTGCTGGACACTGATGGCAGTCATGTTAACCTGGGCCTTGAGAGATCCCTTATGGAAATCTCAGTTCTTGATAATCAACATGTTTGATTTGGCAATAATTTTAACCCGGATGCCCTTCCTGACTAAGCCGTCCTCCCATTTATCTGGGCTTGGAACCAGCACTAGGAGTACGCTAGCTCGTGGCTTGTCTTTGGAGAGTTGGAGAAACTGAATAGAACCCACACTGGCAGAGGGAAACATGCAAACTCCATACGGAAAGACAGGAAAAAAAGCAGAAAACCAGGAACCTTCTTACTTCGACATGACAAGACAGACATGGTACTACAGTATGTTTATGCTGTGAAAATTGGTATATTATTAGTATACTTTTAATATATATACTATACAGATGCAGCTAATTCTTCATTAGTCGGCTGTCTTTCCAAAGAGTACTACTTTAAATGTTAATATATTTCAATTATCTATTTCTAGTTTCATTTTGATTACTCCCCTCCTCTGGCTGAATTCACACGCATTCTTTTTTTTTGTGCTGTTTTTGTTTTTTCTTTTTTTTCTTTAACTCTTTTTCTTACTTATAGTGTTCTTGGTTTGATGCCCTACTACCCAGGCTTGAAGAAAAGTGAATTGAACGAGTGAGGTGCTGAGTAACAATAACAACAGGATGTGTTTGGCAAGGGGAACTCACTTGGAGTTCCATTACTGTGCCCTGGACTGTATGTGTGTGTTTGTGCGTGTGTGTGAGCAAGTGTGTTTGCTGGAATTATGGTTGCCCTTGAGATAGAAGTCAACCTTTGAAGCTGCAAACTGCCTCTATAAGCACCTCTAAAGTGCCAAAAAAAAAAAAAATGGTTCGGTAAACTCTTTCCACAGTACTGATTGAGTCGAAGCCTAGACTAGATAATGTTTTTGTGCTTTTAAGCTGTGATGATATCTGTGGTTTTGTGTGATTTTTTTGCTTCAGCCAGCAGCGGATCAATGACGTTCTTTGTTCAATTCAAAGTAAATCCACTCAAAGAATTAAGAATGTTGTATTTTCCGGATTGTATTTGGATACACTTTGAGTTTAAATTGTCCACAAAGAGATACAAGGCAGTTAAATGAACAGCAATCCAATCCAAAGCAACTTGAGGGAATCAATAGTCTCACCCCCCCCCCCTTTTTTTTTCCTTGACAATAAACTTTGCTTTGAATTCAGAGTGAGACACTAGCTTTCCAAGGGTTTCAAAGATTGCTGCTGCCTTTTCCACATACTTAAATCCTAAACAATTTTGAAGTGGGGTTGCATGTCATGTGCAAACATGACCATACTACAAAACACACAAACCCGACACACAGTACAGTGACTTGTTGTTTTGCAGTCACCATTTAAAACATCCTCTCTGTCACTTTGTAGAGTTCATCATCGCTGAAATCAAATCTCAGACATGTTTGATGTCATGGGGAAGGCTCGAACGACTCTTTTTAGGAGGCTAAAATCTGCTGCTGCAAACTCATCTTTTCATGTGATAATGGAGGCCAAGCATCAGTATTAAACAAGGACCCAGACCAGATTTCTCCTCTGAATGCATTAAGAGGGTGAAAATTTGAGCCAGGCAACACATTCTAAATCCTGCTGCATCTGGTGTTTTGATGTTTCATAAAAACTGTGGTGTTCAGTTACACTTTTTTTTTTCTTAATTTAACAGTGTTTGAATACAGTCAAAAGTGGAGAGTCACACATTTAGTTGTATTTGATGCAACTAAAGTATGTCTGTAAATATCCGTCCATGCACAGGGAGTGGAGCCGATGCCAGCTGCCATAGGCACAGGGTACAGCCTGCACAGGTAGCCAGTCACAGAGAAACAACCATTCACACTCACATTCACACCTATGGGCAATTTAGAATCATCAGTTAACCTAAACCCCACTAACTGCATGTATTTGGACTGTGGGAGGAAACCGGAGTACCCGAAGAGAACCCACACAGACACGGGGAGAACATGCAAATGGAACCCAGGACCTTCTTGCTGTGAGGCAGCAGTGCTAACCGCTGTGCCACCGTGCTGTCCCATGTTTGTGAGTATGCTTAAGTTATATAAAAAAATAATAATTCATACTTTTAGCTTTATGTTATGAACTTTGAGGGTGCCTGTTCTTCAGCCAGAGAGTCAAAAGCAGGTTGTGGTGCTCATGCTCACTGTTAGTTTAGATCAAGGCAAATCAATATGAAGGCTGGAAACATCACTGAGGTCCACAGCAGGCTATGAACAAAACACTGAAAAGACAACAGCAATCTACCGACATTCACAGCATTCAACATACATGCAAAGGCATTAGACCATTACCTGGTCTGTATATGGTAAAAAAAAATAAATGAAAATAATGAATTTAAATAAATAATTTGTTCAAGATTTGGGTTTTGTTCCTAAAATTTCTAGCACCAACATTAGATAAAATGTAATTGCTCCCCGAGTCAGACAGCATGCTTGTTGGCTAATCTAGCTCATGAAAACAGTTTGTTTGGTTCTTCTTGCAACCTTTTGCAACAGATGACCTGACAGGGTTGGTGATTATATCAAGCACCTGTTACCATGTTTGTTTGTTTTTTTTGGGAAGCCCTGCTGCCAGTAACACGGCCATTCACAGGCGTGAGGGAAGCAGGGCCGCTTTAAAATATTTAGGTCTTCAAAATATCTTTGAATAAAATTTGACCCAGGAGTGAACCATCCTCAAAGCCAACATAAGCACAGAAGCTCACTTTCTTATCTTTGCTTTCGTTGTAGTACTGCTTCCTCCACCCTGAGACTCTGAACTTTAAGTGCACTGAGAACAAAAGTATTTGTTCCTTTTACTCAAGAGGTTGTATTACTGCTGATACAGAGCAGCGCTTGTTCATCCTCTCGATCTGCCTTCCCTTTTCTGTGTATATCTCTCTCTCCCTCATGGTAGGAATTTGACCTGAGGGTTTTTCTTTTGCAGCGTGCTGAGGTTCTGATTGGAAACCAGGATAACTCCATCCCTCCCACTGTTATTCTGTGCTGAAATCAGGCGGATTGACACTGAGAGGGTCATCCATGTGTATCTGTAACTGTGTGTGTGTGTGTGTGTGTGTGTGTGTGTGTGTGTGTGTGTGTGTGTGTGTGTGTGTGTGTGTGTG
>JAVDPK010001466.1:29741-43252 GCA_034780415.1 Cichlasoma orientale | reverse complement strand
GAAAATTATGACCCAAAAAGAATATAAAGATATCTACGCAGCACCGGGAGAGAATGCATTTACATTTCCTGCACTCCTAGACACTCAAAGTACACAAAAAAAATGCATTTAAGAGCTAAAAATGGATTTTGCATGATATAGCTCCTTTAATGTTAGCTTAATGGCTAATCCTGAACCAAGTTAACAACATTCTGCTCTCAGCTAACATCAGGTTAGGTAACCCTGGAGATGATAAGCTACTTGCAGTATTTTTTTTTTAATGTAGTCTATTTTGATGTAGCTATCGAGTCCACTTATGGCCACAACTGATCATGTGCTTAGTGAATGCCTCAGGCAGCAGAAACCCAAAAAAGAAGAGGAGCAAGAACAGGAACCACTGTGGAGGGACAGGCCTCTGCACAGCAGATAGAAGAAGGGGCAGAAAAATACTACCAATGTCTGGACAAAGCTGGGCTGAAATATAGCACAGATGCACGAATCATGGCAGCACAGGAACAAGCTCTAAGCACAAGATCGATAGAGGCAAGACCCCAGGTGCAGGCTGTGCAGAGATGCCCCTGAGACAATCCAGCACATAACAGCAGGGTGCAGTAACGTCAAGAAGAAGGAACATGAGAAGCTCAATAAATACCCAGGGCTGAGAGAAGAGCTGGAGAGGATGTGGAAGGTGAAGGTAACAGTGGTCCCTGTGGTAATCGGAACACTCGGGCAAAGACCCCAAACTGGGGGAATGGCTCCAGCAGATTCCAGGAACAAGATCTGAGATCTCTGTCCAGAAAGGCGGAGTCCTGGGAACAGCTAAGATACTGCGCAGGACCCTCAAGCTCCCAGGCCTCTGGTAGAGGATGACAAAGCCCGCCTGCAGGGTGAGTGGGGAATGGGTTGTCGTAGTTTATTGCCCGTTTCTTTTACAAAACACATGAAATTAAAAAGATGACATCATGATACTGTTAAGATACAGTACGTATGTCACGTCAGCTGCTGCACTGTGTTGAATTTTATTTTTGCGTGACGTTTCATCACATTTCCTCTTTTTCACATGTTTCAGTGAAACACATCACAGGGAGACTGCGTATGTTTTACACACACTTCAGCACACACTTCAACACACACCACTGGACAGTTGCTATCATGATTTTCTAGTAAAGAAATGGTTTTCAGCTCTCTCACAGCATCTCCAGGTGTCACGGGATGTTGCTCAGGGGGGTGTTTAAATGTTCATGGGTAGGGCCTGATCCATATTCTCCACGAGTCTGTAAACAAGACAAGTGTTACAATTTTGTAGAAAAAGTAAAACAAAGGTTCAGATGAAGTGATATATTAATTAAATCTTTAGCCATTGCAGGCAATACAGCATTTTATATTTTTTTTTCCAAAAAGGCAAAGCACTTTACATCATACATTAAAACATTAAAAGATATCATTAAGGCAGTTCTTTGTTGACAGTCTGTCTGCATAACTGCTAATGTAATATTAAGCACACTGTACTAACATATACTGAATATCAATAGTGTTTCTGAACTTTGCACTGGTTTCCATTATATTTTACAACAGATTTATTGGGTTTATGTATTTACTGGACTTTGCATCAGCCCAATAAAAGGTGTGTTTTTAGTTCATTTGTTTGCATTTGCTTCCTCAGCACTACACAACTCACCACGCTTTGTTTACACCTGATGTTTTTATGTTGTGTGTTTGATTTTCTGCCCTTATGGACCACTCTGCAGACTGGATTTAGAGAAGTTCTCAAATAATTATCATGATTACTGTTTTTTATGTTTATAAAAGCATATCTTTATAAACACTACTGATTACGTATATCTCCCCCCCCCCCCCAAAAGATTGAACCTAAAATTCTTAAGTATTTGTTTGTATCTAAACACTTAATAACTTCTCCAGGGTTTATCTAATCTGATGTTAGCTGAGAGCAGAAATGTCCAGGATTAGCCATCAGGCTAACATTAATGTTAGCCTGCTGTGAGCAGAGGATGGTAAATAAATTATGCATAAATGATAAATACAGTCTCACATGTGGTCAGACTGCTTTGCATTCGTCTGCCGACTGACGCGTGCATTTGTGAGTCCTCAAATATTATACTCAAACCAGCGTACAAGTTTGCATTTGTGGGTCATATCATACGTGTTTGTAACACTTTTGAGGCGCATTTCTCTCCATGTGGAGGTTGTGTTAGGAAGGGCATCCGGCATAAAACTCTGCCAAATCACACATGTGGAGCTACCCGCTGTGGTTCCCCATTGTGGAACGGGAGCAGCTGAAAATAGAGTTTATGTTTTAATGTGCATAAACGGTTGGATTTAAACCCACGTAGTCTTGAAAAATAATCATTGCAATGCACCTGCTTAAATAAGTTTACTTTTCATAACTGCAACCAAATTTTTCACCTTTTACTTCTGTATTATTCTTCACGACGACAAGTCTGTACTGAAAAATAACATGAGCATCCACGAAGCTAAAGACTGTTACAGAACTCCATATGTATTTGCTGTATTCATTGCTCAAACTCCTGTTGAGTAAGCTGTTGTTGCAGCAATGAATATTATTTTATTTTCTCGTTGTAACTTTCTTGCAGTAGTATTTATTTTATTTATTTATTTATTTTTTTTGCTATCAAAATGTTCCTGCACTTTCCTGTCTGTCAGCATGTTTTGCAGGTGAATGCAGGACCAAAGGGAGAAATGAGTGGAAACCCCTTGTCAGTGTGGCATGATCCTACTGTTAGGAGGAAAAAGTAATGAGCACAGAGGTCAGCATTTTCTATTTCTGTTCCACACACAGAAAAAAAAAATGCAACCACACATCTACAAATGCACTCACACACATACTAAATGACAGGCACTTCTGTTCCTTGGGCCCTTTTTCAAACCAGAGTTTTGTTCCACTTTAGTTTCTGCCAGTTTCAATATTATGCTACCATCAGTGCCCATAATCTTTTTTTTTCTTATCCAAGCTGTGACTGACAGTCTGCCTTGTGAGTGTGGCTGGCAGTTTGGAATAATAAGGTAGAATGGAAACGTCTCTCTTACACAGACAGGACAGGTTTTACTGTTTACTAGACAGGAAATAAAAGATTATATGTATATAAGCTTTTGTTTTATATATGTATATATGTACATACATATTTACGTGTGTGTGTGAGAGAGAGAGAGAGAGAGAGAGAGAGTTGTGACTCATGCAGACAGAGAGGAAGGTTTTCCCATTTTATTATTTTTGGTGGATATTGTTGTTTATTCATGAATTTCAGAGATTTTGGGATCAAGAATATGAAGGAAATCCAAGAATGAGTCTAAAGGAATGTAAATCTCAGATAAATATACTTCATGGCCAAACATATTGAATAAGCAAACGAAGTATGTGGACAACCAAACATTACACCCATATGTGATTGCTGAACGTCTTATTTCAAAGCCGTGGGCATCCATTATTTATTAATGCTCGTGTTTAGGAAAAAAGTATATTGCGTGAACTGAAATTGCATATTTCAGAATTTATACCCTGAGCTAGTTTGCGCCACTCTTTGTAAAACAGACCTTTCTACAAATAGACGACAACAAAAATATCACAGAGAGACAACGCGGGTCACAAATACCAAAAAGATAATACGTTTTATTATTATTAGAAAATGAGACTTTTATGCTTTCCACAAGATTCTGGAACCTGGCTGCAGGCATTTGCTCACATTTACCTACAAGATCATTTGAATGTATTTGTTGAAATGGGCTTTTCCCACCATAATGGGGAAACCACTTTGTACACTGATATAATGCTGTAGGTGCTCTATCTAAAATCTTTGCATGCTACTCTTTAAGACCTCATTTCTAAATAAAACATCAGTGTCCAGCAGTGACAAACGGCATCTATTTCAGGAATGGGGAGTGGCAATAGCAACTTTATCCTTGGTGAACGTGGACTCGGGGGCTGAATCCGGATTCCTGGACCTGTTGAGGACTGTTCAAGCCTTTCTCCAGACATCTGACCAAGATCAGAAGATTACCCGTAGTTCACAGAAAAATAAATGCCTGCAATACCTGACTTATTTTACATTTACATATTCATAATGGAGGACCGAGTGTCTATCTGTGTCCGTCCATCCTTTCTATCTCTTATTTATTCAGATTTCCTGTCTCTGCCCCTCTGTCATTGACACACAAAAAGATAGCATCTCCCTGTGTCCCACAGGCTGCTAGTTTCACTCAAAATGCTGTTTTATACATGGCTAACAAACACTAACTGCCATGACATAACAGCCAGGATATAAATAAAAAAAATATTGAGATGAAAGCAAAATATTAAGTCTAGTCTTTAAAACAACTTAATCTAAGAGACACACTTCTCTTTCTGAGAGTCAATTTATTGGGTGTAAATTTGGACTATCCGGGTGGATGTCGGGGTGTAGTGGGGAATCTGAAGATGATTAATGAAGAGCAGCAGCAGTTGCAAGTAACAGAATAGCTTTCAGGTAAGCTACAAGGCAGCAGTCGTGATTGAGAAAACCAATGATGACTTAATTATGGCACCATAATTACGCCACATGTGTTACAGCGAGAACAATATGCTCTGTCAGGGGGCAGCCTGAGCAAGCTCACAGACTTTACTTCATTTCTGGTTTATGAGTTTCAGGCGAAGCTTCGCCCCCACTTGGTGATTTATTTTCACAGAGACACAAATAATTGACAGCTACAATGAAGATACAAGCACGCACTGATACATACGCACTTGTAAAGCTGCATTATTATTTTTTTTTTCTCCGACTCATTAGAAACACTTGTAACATCTTGGCGTCAGCCTTGAATTGCATTCCAGTGGAGAAACGCCAAAATAAAAGCAATTTAGCAGGAAAAAGAGAGACGAGGAGAGCCGGGGACACAGACCAACGTGAGGAGTCCTCATATGTACGATTTGCCTTGCCCTCATAACAAAGCAAAACAAAACCCTATTTCATAAATAACATCTTGTTTGCCACTGATAAAGTAAATCATATTCTTTCTACCAACAAATGTGGCTCCCAAATCTCATAAACCTCTTCTAACCTTTCATAAATCTGTTTTTTTTTCCCTCTTATATCCTTTCATTCTTTGCTTTCTGTCTTTGTGACCCTCTCCCTCCCTTCTGGATCTGCACCGCTGCTTTATTGTCTAGATAAGTTGACAGCAGTGGGATTTCTTTCTTTTTCTTTTCTTTTTTTCAAACACAATGCACTTTTGTTATGAAGGTGGAGGAATTAGGATTTGAGATTAGCTGATGTTATCTCTATATCTTACCAGAGAGCGTCTATAAGAATATGAAAAAAAAAAAATCACTTTCCTAGCTTCTCAATTACCAATTGCTGACCTTAAGGTTTCAGACATTTTCCTCACTGCTCCTCCCTGCATTACTGTTGACATTTCTTCATTTGATTAATAAGTCGCAATAACGTGTCTCTGAATCCACGCTTGTGTTAGAAAGAAAACTTCAAAAAAAGAGGAATAAGTAGAGCTCAGAATCGAGACAAATGTGGTCGAGTCCAATCTTCTGCTTGTTCTGATTCATGTAAGATAAAGGTTCTCGTGGTGTTAAGTTGGATTTGGACCCTCCTGAATCATGTCACATTGACAGGGTTTAATAGGGGGCAGGGGCTTTAAAGGTCCAAGTGCATCAGAGTTATGATGTTCCTCACGTCGTTATCGCCATCAATCTGAATTTGATAGACGAGAGAGAAAAGGGAGACAAAGAGAGCGCGAGGCAGACAGACTGTGTGTGTTTGTGCAGTTCTCTTCAGGCTGCCCGATTCCTGATTCCTCTCATTATCTTATTCTTATTTTGGCTCCACTGTTTTCAGAGAAAAACACTTTTGTTCCCTGAACAGGGCACTATCTTTTTGGCTATCTCCCTTGAGATGAGTAGCCAGAATAAACTCCCAAAATTGAATTCTTTGGAATTTGATTTTTTTTTCTCTCCCTCCTGCCTGAGGTCTTAAGAATACCGTCTTTGCCAATATCTCGCGGCAAAGACAACAAAGACAGTTTTCGTAAATAATGGCAGAGGTAATAGAGCTTTAAATTCACTATTCAGTAATGGAAATAGAGAAACAGATGGACTTGATGTAATAGATAGAAGAAAGAAATAAAGATAAGAAAGAAGGAAGGGAAAGATGCTTTTAAAATCAACAAGTGTATTTTTTTCCACCTCTCTCATTTCTGCCTGTAGCGTGACCTTGACTTACCTGAATGAATGGAGGTGGAAAGAGGTGTTTTAAAACATGCACTTACCTCGTACTGAGGCGATTTTAGCACTGCAGCCACACTCTCACACACACATGCACCAGCTGTCTCCATGCCATCTCTGTGTCCCCACCACATCCCCCTGGACTGATGAGATTGTTTTCTCTTTCCTCTAACCGCCCACTACTGACAACCCCCCATGTGTCCCTTCCTTTTTCCCCCCTCAGTCTAATTATTCACCAAGTGAGGGAGGCAATCTGCTCTCCCTTGTTGCTGCTCAAGTGCCCATTAGAGGGAATGTGCTTCATCTTTCTAATGAACTGATCACGTTAAATGAGTTGAAAAACTCTGTGGCTTTGCTCACGTGTATTGAGGGAAACTGAAGGATGTGGTAGGTGGGGATGAAGGGGATTTAGGGGACAAATGCAGCGATGCAGGAGTGCAGGGGAATAAAGGGGAAAGTATAAAGTAAATGCACTCATTGTGTTTCCCTTTCTTTTCAAAAACACTGATTGTTAAGCAGCGTGATTTCCATTGTTCTTTGCTTAAAGTGTGTTCATTGTTCACGTTTAAATCCTCCCTGGCAGAGTAGAAAGCCAAAGTGATGATCTGTATTAAAATTTGGTTCATAAACTCCGAGAATGGTTTTTCAAGAAAAGGTTGAAAATGAAAATAGTGAGAAATTGTATTGATTAAGAGAACCTAGTTGACCTTATAGGTGCAGATTCACATGCAGTAGGTAACCAGATTAATACAGTGGTGAATATTAAATTTAAATGATCCAACTTCCTTGTTTTTTATCTTTGTTCATTTAGAAAGTAACAACAACAGAAATTACGCTGTTATCAAAGATACTCCGTCATGTTACAGATGTCCAGATTTTTTCTCCATTATCATAAAATAAAAGCCTTTTTTTCTGGACTGTGTTAAAAGCTCTTAAAACAAGTAAAAGGTAATTTCACATTCTGTTTACCTCATTTAATACTGCCTCATCAGCAGGAACACACGCTTAACTAAAAGCTCTGAAGGCAAGTTGCCACAGATGGGGAGGCCTAATGCAGTTAGCAGATTGCATTTTGTTTTATGAAAATATCATTTGCCTGAATCTTTACAACCATAAAGCCACAATATGCACACTAGTGAGAAAGATATGTCATTAAAAAATATTAATAAGAAACATCTAAAGTCAACTTAGATTTCAAACATCTTATAATGTTTTGCTCACTTAAGATAAACATGTTTCCTGCCAGCTCTGATAACCTAGCCTGGTTCTCACTGATTGTTTTCTTAATGACGGGTCTGCTAGCTTATTAAAATACCACGACAAGTTGGAGGAGTATCTATAAATATCCACAAACAGTATACCTTCAGACCCTGTGATAGACTGGCAACCTGTCCTGGATGTGCCCTTCCTCTCTTCCTATGACAACTGGGAAAGGCTCCAGCAACCCCATGATGGATGGATGGATGGATGGATGGATGGATGGATGGATGGATGGATGGATGGATGATAATGAAAAGCTGGCAAAAAAAAAAAATCACTAACATTAACATACTGCAATCTAATGCTAGAAAAAGCTCGGTCAGGCTCACTACAGCTTGTGTTTCTATTAAGGCTCGAAATGTGCTCCACCAAATAGTTGAGAATTAGATCAGATTAACAATCTCAATATGAAGTCACTGTCCAATCGAACTCTGAAACATCACTAATGGTAAACTCCAAATTTAGTGCGCGAGAGATGACACGAGGTGGGCGGTGATCAATGGCAAGAGCTTGAATTGCCATCAGTGCAGAAAATAAATGGCAATGCATAGTGACAAGAGAAAGGGAGGAAGAGTGAGAGATGATGTGAGAGGAGAGAACAGAGGGGAGGGAGGGAAAGAGAAAGAGAGAGGAGGAGATGGTGTTGGTGGAGAAGAGGAAGAAAGAAAAAATGGTCCTGTCCCCCAGTTTGGGTTAGAAACACTTATAACTCAGGACCATAGATTATGACAGTCCAATCTTCTGGGCTGCTGCCTGAAAAATAACCACAAGCTTCCACACACACAGACACACACATATACACACATGCATGCAGAGGGAGATGGGTATAAAGTGGAGTAGAGAAATGAAGGGCCAGATGAAAGAGGAAAAAGTGGGAGGCAGTGGAAATGAAAGAAGGATATGGATGTATGCAGAAAAGGTTGAAGTAAAAAGAAATCAGAACTGTAAGTGGGATGGATGAGAGCATAAAGAGCAGAGGAAGTGTGAGTGTGATAGGAGGGTTTGTGGAAGTAGCAGATGGAAAAATAATGACAGAAAAAAATAAAAGAAGCAGAACGGATCACAAACAGAAAAGGAGGGTTACTTGGTGTTAAAGGTGCAATCTCGCTCTGCAGCGTACGGCACCATTTTTCAAAATGGTGTTGCCCTAAAAGAAAAAAAGAAAGATTTATTTATTTTATTTTATGCAACCCTGAACCATCTCATTGAGATAAAAAAAAAAAATCTGTTTTGCAAGACAGAGCTGGATAACAAGGCAGGAAAAACAACATAAAATCAGCATCAGACGCACAAACTAGGAGACTGAGACAATGTAGCAATAGTGACAAATGGAATTACATTCTTACCTTTAAACTGATTTCACTGAAGAAATGAAGTGAAATTAAAACCACTGGCTAAATAGCACCTCGCAGAGGAACATTGTCACCGGCAGCAGGGTGGTGTGCTTGCACTAAAACATCTGAAAAGCTCAGCATTAAATTAGTGAAGAGGGTGTGTTCATGTGGGTGGCCTCACCTCTGTAAAGGATTTTATATAGCGGAGAAATAATCTAGGCTGGGGTTGTTTTTCTGATTTTGTGAATATTTGGGGGGGGGGGGTCCCTCCATTACAAAACAAATCTCTTTAAAGCAAAACTTTCTTAGATCTACATCTCATATTAGTTGCATAACAATTAGCAATGAATAAAACAAATAACATCACTCAAAGATTTCTGATCAGCAGATAGCTATGAGTTTATTTTAATTTTTAATAAAAAAGGAAATCCTTCAAGTAACTGGTGTACTTTTGTTTATGAGAGCAGTTGTTCAGCAGTTTCAGGATAATAATACTCGTGACATTTATATTAAGGTTTTAACCGTTCATTGTGAGACACAATAGAATCTCCAAACTACAAAATGTTACTGCGGCTCTCCTCGAGTGACGCCTTCAGAACGTACCTGGGGAAGCGTTTTACACACCGTCTTAAGCTCGTAACACCCCAAGAGTCCTGAAATGAATGATTTCATCCCGCTGTTAAATCAAAGGGTTTGATGGGAGCTCCAATAAGAAAAACGGTGAACTTGAGCCTGTATTTTTGACACATCTCATCCTCTAAACTGAATTAATCTTTTCCAACATGGCAAACTTGATAAGAGTACAGAGAGACTTGAAAAAACTGGCATTATTACTATTTTACCTTCAACATCTCTCTTACCAGCTGCAACACAATCCTTCAGCTGGCTCCTTTTTGCCCTTTCGCAGACACAGCGTGAACTCTCCCTGAACAGCAAATAAGTCTAAATACCAAATGACAGACTTTACTCATATCATACAGTATGTTGTGGGACCAGTGTTTTCCAACATTAACATTGGCAAATATCGGGGCGAGCAGTTTACTGCCGTGCTCCCAATCACAGCCGGCCCATCAGCACATTACAGTACAGCGGTACTTGATAAGGGTTCTTTTAGAGATCATTTCATTTTAATTTTGTCCCGCTCTTCTTTACAGCATTGCTTCAGTTCAATGAAGGTTCTGAGACACTTTATTTTTCATGCAACTGCATTTATTTGCCTGTTTTTAAAAGAAATGCAGGTAACGTTAGCAGCAGTATATAGTGACTCAAGAGGAAATATCAATAATTTTAAATAGTGGGAAATTATTTTTCTATAAATGAATTTCGGCACCAAATGTACCAAAAATATGTTCCAACTTCAAATGGAACAGAAGTAGAGTTACAACAAAAAGTTACCTAACTTTACTTTTTAACATGCTACCCCAACACAGTCATTATATTTCATCAATACTTTCCTTAGAAGAGTCATGTCAGGAATCTAACTGTACATTTTTATCACAACAATGTTGTGTCGCCTTGACTAAAGCTCGACACTGCCTCCATATTTTCACAAAGTTTGGTATCCTTCAGCTTCAAGGTTTGTTGAGCGGGACTTTGCACTAGTTAGAATCACAGCACATAAGAAACGTGGAATTACTTTGAGCATAAACACATTATTTCAGTTAACAAAAGAGACACTTATAAAAGCTAAGTGCTCTGGATTAATGGAATTATTATATAATACAAAACTCACTGGAGTACAAGCAGTTTCAAATTCTTCAATGCCTTTTTATTCTGCCTCTAACTTTGTTTGTGCAGCCCCGTCGCCTTTCATTAAAAGACTTTGGCGTTTATTATTGAGACAGGCAAAGACTGTCGGTCTTTTCATTTAACTTTAAAGAAACAGACTACAGTGGGGGCGGCGCGGTGGCGCGGTTTGTTAGCACAGGTGTCTCACAGCAAGAAGGTCCTGGTTTGAATCCACCTCGTGTGGAGTTTGAATGTTCTCCCTGTGTTTGTGTGGGTTTTCTCCCACAGTCCAAAGACATGCACTTAGTGGGGTTAGATTCACTGGTGATTCTAAATCGCCCATTGGTGTGAATGCTTGTCTGTCTTTCTGGCAGCCTGTCCAGGGTGTACCCTCCCTGTGTCGTGGCAGGCGTGGTTCAGGTCCCAAACGCAGTACTCAGGAGACTGACGTAGCTTAAATGTTCTATTATTGCACAGAAACAAAACCTCCGCGAGGCAGAAACAGAACTGACGTCAACGACGTGACAAAGAACTGACAAGAACACAGACAATATAAACACACACCAGTTTTTGGGTATAGAAACTGGAAATGCACCACGTGGAGGTGATTTTAATGCCCTCCTCTTAAAAAGAGAAGCTTACTGGATTTTTACTCTCAACACCCTTTCCCCATTTGGACTCAATGAGGAGTTTGACTTAAAGCCCTTCTTAGAGCTCCTTTTGTGGTTACCACTCTTTGTACATTAGTATAGATGCATGTATCGATACTGCTGTTCGTTTAATAGATATCATTGTGGGACTTGTGCTGTTGGAGTCGTCCTGCATTGATTTTTTAGATTTATTTCTATTGATTCGACTTTTATAGAAATATTTTCATATTTTTTCTAACATTTTTATTAATATTTTCTCTTATTATTCTTACATTGTGACTACTATTGTTTGAATTTTTTAATTTTTTAATCTTGGACGCTTTTGGCATGCCACCTGGGTGAGGTTTTTATGAATGGTCCTGGTTAATTATATTTATTTGGATGTGACATTCTGTTTTACCCATTCATGATTGTTAATGTTTATGTATTTGTGTCCAATTTCTGTTGTGGACCATGAATGGTACCTGTCACCTGACTTTTTGGTTGACAGGTGGGTATTTAACAGGTGTTTAGCATGACCTCATTATGTCTGAAGTGTGCGGACCCCCTTGTTTTTTGAATGAGCTAAAGGGAAACAGGTGAACACAATCACACTAACGAGAACAGGGGAAGCAAAACTGAACACGCTGCACAAGATACGAGACACTACCAAAATAAAACAGGAAGTGACAAAACACAGTAATACAAAACACCTGCTCAACCTGACACAAACAAATTCACAACCAAACAATAAACCAGGAACCCAAACTAAGAAACACAATACATTTAACAGAATATCAGAACAAAACCCAAAATGCTGGGCCAACACCCCAGAATCATGACACCCTCCTCCCCTGTGAGAGCTGGGACAGGACCCTGCGACCCTGAAAAATGAAGGGTGGAAGAAAATGGATGGACTACAGTCAGATCTGTAAATATTTAACAATGACACAATTTTTGTGATTTTACACCACAACAGGCGAGGTAAACTCAGACAGCCAAGAAGTGCAGACTTTCAACTTTATTTCAGTGAGTAACTTAATATTATTTCATTTAAATAAACTATCAGGCAGATAGTAAAAAATAGGAGCAGCAACATAAACAATCTGGTACATTCTTTAAAAGAAAGAATGCACTTACCAGATCAACACCACCAAACAGCCTGAGGGATCGTGGTTGAGTGTTTGGTTAAGAAAGTCAAGAACACTCTCGAGGGGTGGGCAAGTCATTTGCAGAGTTAACAATCAAGTTAACAATTATGAATTTTTGTTTCTGGTAAGGTGCAAACCACGGGTCACACACAAGAAAACATGTTAGTTTGTCCAAATACTTTTGAGATTCAAAAAAGGAGGATTATGCACAGGAAAGGTTTTGTCCGTTTAGGAATTTTAGCTATTTTCAAACCCCTTGGATTGTTTGTTTTAAAACCCACTTAAGTGGTGTACAGATGCAAAAATTGCAACATTGTCAAAATGCTTATGGATGTGACTGTAAGTGCATTTCCCCAAATTTTTGATTATACATGAATATTGTGATCCTGTGCTTAGGTACTGTCAGATTATAATAAAATAGTTTAAAGGCCTCTGTTCCTCCCAGCTCCAGTTCATTCAGCGGGCTGCAGCTCTCTATCCACACATGAGCTCCAGTTTCATTTTATCTGCCACAGGCAGCTCATCAACTATGCAATATGGTTACTAGTCTAGACTGTGATTGTGCACACTAATCATGTTATTGTGCCAAGAAAAAGGATGAATTTCTGGAAAAGAGATAATACAGTAATATATATTAAATTGTTATGTATATCTCATATTACATTATAGTGTTGAAAGCTTTAATATTCTTGTGCTTCATATTACATTTGTTAAATAATACTGTGCAATAGTTAATGTGATTTCCCCAGTTAAGAGTTGCTAAGGTTTAAAAAATGCATTCTTACATAGTAAAAGTCAAACTTCCAAACATGGAGCACAAATTTGGATCAAAGGTAACTATAATGAGTATTAAAGGGGGAACAACAGAGGAAAAAAAGGAGACTGAAATAGAGATAAGACTTGATGAGAAGGTGGAATAAGCAAAGACGAAGGAAGGGAGGGTTGGAAAAGATGAACAGGGAGGAATAGTTAAGAGTAATAGAGGTGAGAGGCCAGCAGATAAGAGAATGGACAGAATGTGGCAATGGAAATATATACAGCTGCAGGACTGTGAGAGGTGTGTAGAAGGAGCCGGCGGAGCTCATTACTGCTTATCTCAGTGGTAGGGGAAATATAGTGTGTGTGTGTGTGTGTGTGTGTGTGTGTGTGTGTGTGTGTGTGTGTGTGTGTGTGTGTGTGTGTGTGT
>JAVDPK010001466.1:0-19590 GCA_034780415.1 Cichlasoma orientale | reverse complement strand
ACACACACACACACACACACACATACACACACACACACACACACACACACACACACACACACACACACACACACACATATACACACACACACACACACACACACACACACCTGAGGTGTAACTCTCTTTTCAATTACATGTGACAGCTGCTGTCCCCCTGATCCATGCAGCTACTGTGGCATTGGTGACAGGAATTATGGTGGAGCAGACAGGTGAGTCAGAGGGGAGCGAGGGAAGGGAGAAGTGGGAGAAAGGCGTGCAAATGGACAGAAGGCCATGGATGAGTGGTGAAGGTATAAGTTGGACAGAAGGGATTCAATAAAAAACTTAAGAAACAAGATGTAAAATACATTATTCATAATATTTAAATAGAAGATTTGATAATGAGCATGGATAATTCATGTCATTTTGAATTGCTGCCAAATTTTAAAAAAAAAAAAAAAAAGGAAGGTGATGAAAAAATCCCAAAGAAGTCCTTTATGGACCGGAACAGATTTGCATCTATACGGCACTTTCTATTATTGATTGCTCAAAGCACTTTACACCACAAACTGCATTTAGGCCCCCCTTTTCACACGTACAGTATACAGATACAGCTCTGTATACAGCTTTAATTGTCTTCCACACCTACAGCCAGAATTACCAGTTAACCTAATAAGTGTGTCTTTGGACTGGGGGGGGGGGGGGGGCACCAGAGTACCTGGCGCACCTGGAGCAAACCCTCGGAGCCAAAGGGAGAACATGCAAACTCCACGCAGAAAGGCCCCAATCAAATGGCAGCGCTAGCACATACAGTATGCACGTGCATGTATATGCGTAAAACAACCTGCCGCTGTTGTGACCTCCAGCTGTTTACAGTGTGTAATTTCCACCACTTTAACTCCTCTGACCAACTGGCAGTCTGTTTTTTTACCAGCTCACTTCTTTTGCTCTTTGAATTGTTTTGCCCTTTTTTTTTTATCACTTTTTCTTAGTGTCCTTTACGATCATAATGCCGCGTCACTACAGAGTCTCTCTTCATGCCACCCGTCTCGCTACGGAGGTCTGTCTTTGGGTTCAAGACAGTTAAGGACCGTGCAGGCTCAAAATGGCTCTAAAGCGTTCTCGCTTCTGCCACTCATCATGAGGAATAACAACTTCCTTTAACTGAATGACTGGCTGCCTCTAAGGTATTAACTGCATAATCTGTGGTGTGAGAGTAGCTGTAGAAACAGTTTTTCCTGTCTATAGCTCTTTGCACCTTTCCAGGTCTGCTTTTCAAGGGTGAACAGAGAAGCTTCTGTCACGTTTGCTCCGCCGTGAAGATTCCTGTTATGTGATGACTGTTTCATTTAATTCCGCTGAGCCTCAGTCAACTGAATATGTTTCTGTGAAACCCCAAGTCAAGTTAAGCATCCCGATCAACCAGGTGGACGGGATGGCTCTTCATGCCTACACCTCCAAGAGACTGAGCTACAGAGTTACGCCCACCGTGCACTTCCCTGTTCCATTCTCAGGCTTTATAGCCTCTCAGTGATTACCTGCCAAGTCAGCATCCTTTCACTCAAGCTGTGCGTCCTGTCACAAGTGCAGTACATGTTATAATTAGGTCTTTTGAGTGGTGGCCAAATATCAAGAAGGTGCATCTTGTCTAGGAAGAGAAAGACCTGAGACATCCACACACGAGCAACAGCAGAGGTTGTGGTGGCTTTGCTCATCAACACAGTCACTGTTTTTCAGCAGAGGAGAATTCGCCGCTGTCTCTGCTGCGCTTCAGTCTGGTTGTTTCCACCTTGACCACCAGTCGGTCTTTGACTAGCTGCCCACCTGCCTCACTCATAGGGAACTGTTTTGTTTACATGCCGATTAAGGACTCTGAGCCAGCAGAGCTTGAATGGAATTCTCCTTTAACCGCTTTCCATTCTAACTCGGGGGTTTTTCTTTTGGCCTGTTCAAGCTCTGGCATGTGTGAATGTGTGAATGTGTAGTCATCAGCAAAAATTAATGTTGACGCTGTAATCTAAAGTTCTGAAAACAGAATTAACAAGGATACAAAAAACAGGAAAAACTACGCATACTTTTGTGATTTTGCCTTTAAGGTTTGTCGAGCAAGATGTTGGCTTTGCATGAGGGTGGTCTAACACTCTTTAGGGGATCGGGAAACAAGAAGTTTACTGCAGTGTCTTATTTTTGTTTCCCTCTCTTAGGCAACAAGAGTATCACAAAATCAACATCTGCAGGTACAATTTGAACTGGATACTGCAGGCAGGGTTCAGGCGGACGGAGCGAGAGACGGAAACATGCCTTAACTGCATCTCTGCTGGGCTTCAAACTTATTTCAGCCATGTTCGGCCGATGTTTCAAACAGCCGAGCGTAAACAGTGGGAAGCATTGGCGGTTGCCTGTTAGCTACTGTTAGACAGTAGGGATCACACATACGCATGCATGTGTGTACACGTACGCACAAAGATGAATGGATTTGGGATCTGAGGAGAGGAAACCGTTTGCTCCTTTGGAGAAAGTCTTCAGCGTGTCTGTGCACCCGGTGCTGTGAGAGTGTGCTGCTCACTGTGTGTTTAACCCACCACCCTTTAGGGAAGCTTGTGGGTGGTTTTGGAAAGGGATGACAGGATCAAAAATAGGTGTACCATGTGTACACTAAAACACCTGCACAGCCAGATAGACACACATTCGTGAACACATACTTACAAACATGCCCTGCACACTAACTGACAGCTTGAACTTGCTCGCTGGCTGCCTGCAGGCCCACCGACATACCCATCATTAGCCAGGTCTATTTTAGGAGATAAAAGCGAATTTTTTTTCCCATAAATTTTGTAGGCTCCATATACAGAAATGAATGATTTGATATCAGATATTGAATTTATAAAGTGCCACAGCAAATGCAAGCACACTCCCTGTTTTATCAGTGAATGCAGGTTGGAAAAAAAACCCAACAAAATCAATGTAAAAAAAAATAAATATGTACATTTTAAATGTGTAATCAGAGTTTAATGATCTTTTTAGTAACATGGAAAATGATGCCCTCATTTCTCCGCAAGTATATTTTCATGCTTGGTGAAGCGTGCGGTGTCGAGAATCTTCCCTGAGATTCTCAACGCTGCAGACTGAGCCCTTTGAAATGTTTGCTGTAATTAGAGTTTTCCTAAATGCAACGAAGTAAAACTAAATTATGGGAAGGCTCTGCAGTCTTTATGAAGCAGAAATCGTTCATCACGCGCTGAGCAAATGTGGCAACGTGTCAGCTGGAAACTTTTCCTGCTACATTCAGCTTCAGATGGTCTTAAAGCGATTCCTGCATGCGCCAGGCGCTCACTCAAGCAGCCTTTACAGAATGTGGAGGTGCGGTCCGGCTCGCCGTGCTGCTGAACAAACAAATCACGATCCGGCTGACCTTAAAATAGATGAAATGGCGCAACGTGGCAGAATATTGTGGTGGCCACTGTTGCCTTGAATACTTAATAAATGACCAACAGCAGTACCAGCACATTATATACCTTTGGCTTATGTTGTGCATTATATCAAGTATTCCGTTAAATGAACTGCGGCTCATGAATAGAAGACTAGGCATGAATAAATTGATAAATTCGTTTTTCTCCCTTTTACTATAGTCATAAATGTGCAGCAATAATATTCTCAAGGTGATTTCAGATTCTGTGTGTACGGTCATATAAGGATGAACAATGAAATTACTTCCAAGAAGTCAAAGACAAAAACAGACAATCCAAAGCTCGGTGCTGGGAGCTTGACTAGACAGGCAGCCACGCTGCAGCTACGCAGCAGCTCATCTGTTCTTATAAGAGTCGGACGCACTGAATACATATCTCACTGTATAATCACATCTCAGCACACAGACTGGGCGCTGTGTCTTCCTCATAATTCCTAATCTAAATATTAGACAACACACATGCACGTGCGCGCGCGCGCGCGCACACACACACACACACACACACACTTCCATTCATGATAACAAAGTGTGACCTGGCCTCTGTTTATGAGCAGATGTTAATATTTGTCAAATTACAATCTTCTTGTGCAGGATTTAATAATCACAAAGTTACACACACACACACAAACACCCCCACTTTGTCCAGGTGGAGCAGTAGCCCCGGCATTGAAGAGGAAGAGGCTAAATTACCTCGCTGTTGGCATGGCGATGGCTCATTGGAGAAAATGGCTTCTGCTCCTCCCCAGCTGAGCTCCTCGCAGCCTGCCAGGGATGATGGATCCAAGTGAATAAATGAATACAATAAAAGAGCACGAGAATGAAAGAAAAACAGGTAAAGATGTTTACTAAGAACAAGAAAGCGATGAAAAAGCAGATGAGGGGAAGACGGAGCGGTTTCTGTGGTGAAAAAAATGAGGCGCAGACTAAATGAGCAGTTAGTGGTTTCTCAGAAGCACCTGTGGCTCCAGTGCTCCTGCTTATAAAGGTTCTCTCGTTCAATGCCTTCTGTGAATTGGAAAAATTATATATATTTGGCTATTTACACAATAGATCCAACATATTGAGTTTGGGCAACATGTAACTAATAAGTCCACTTGTGCTAAGGTCCAATAAACTCCACAGTACTCCAAACAGGGGTACGAGGGGTTTGAAAGTGTGGCAAGACGGTTTGACTTCATTTTACAGTTTTCTTCTAATGAGCATGAGCACGTGATCCTGCTGTTAATTAAAGGTTCACAAAGTGTACTGTCCTCTGAGCTTATTGTTTCATCTCATTATTATAAAGCCTAAGATACTTAGTACAGTTTGGATGTTCAGTTTGTAATTAGACCATAATTTAGGTGTGAGGCGCCCAATTAGAGCATCACTGTTTGTTTACCATCTAATAAGCAACATATATTCTTCTAGTTTTGCCTAATTTGACACAAAGTACACAATGTTACACACACACATATATATATTTATACATATCCACAGACATACAGTATAGAGGTATGTCATCTCTGGAGCTGGAACACAAGTGGAAAAACAGAACAGAGAGGAAAAAAAGCCTAACCTTGTTTTGTTTTTTTGTTTTTTGTTTTTTTTCCTTTTTTTTTTCTTTTGCAGCCCAAAGGAAACAGCAAAAGGAGCACTGGGCCACAGGTGGTAAAATGCTTCAGGTAGGAACTACTACAAATTGTTCCCAATTGACATTTTTCTCCATTCCACATCTTTTTGGGATTTGAATCTCCATGGCTACAGGGGAGAGGAGTGGATCAAACCTAATTCAGTTCACTTTGAGCCCTGTTACAATGCTGGCACTGTTGTAAACCAGCTGTTCACTGTGAGCAATCAAGCTTGAAAGTGTATCAGACCTATTCTATCAGTGAGCCGGAGCCAGGTAGGTATCTTATAGTACAAATGAGCACACTGTTAAATAAATACAGCAGTGAGAGGGTCTAAATATGTGTGTAAAATCAGGTTCTTTCAGCAAAGTTTCTTTTTTGATTGGAAAAAGCTACCTATTGCCTTACCTCTTATCTGGATATGTGGAGCATTTCTTTGCTCTACTTTTAGTTCTGACTCCGACACTCCTGAGCCCACCCAGGGAACCATTTAAGAGACGGAAAGGCAAAGAAAGACAAAGAAAATGCCTTTACTTCTACCTCATCAAAGCCTCCACAGGGGCCCTGTCTCTGTTTTTCTGTTCCCTTTGTATTGCTCTGCCCATCAGCTCCAACAATGCTTCACAAAGCAAACCGGTACAGGTTGTAATTTCATTGCGCTACCTGGTTGTCTTGGAGATTCCTACTGACCAATCAGCAACTTTGTGTCTTGTTTGCTCGCACAGCTTAAAAAGGTAAAGAAAAAAAGCAGCGCTCACTATGTCTCCTGTTTTTGTTTTTTCTCCCTCTCAGGGGTCAACTTTAGTTTGGGCTGGCTGGCTTCTTGCTCCACACTTCTAATTGGGCAGAAAGTTCACTGATCAGTTGACACAAGTTTACACCATATCTTTCTAATGAGTCACACACTATAGTAGTCTATAGCTAGCCAGGGTTAAACCACTGTCCACAGAGTCCGAGTCTTTGTTCAGACCTTGTACTGTACAAATTTAAGATAAATTACTTTGTTGCCCTTTTGAATATAAAGTTTGGAATTCTAAAAATACACAAGAAAATAAATAAAAGTTTGAACACTGGGAACAGTTTGCAGACAATTTTGCGGCGAAGATACAGTGTATGAATCACACTCATCTAACCCAAAGGACACAACTGGGGGGCAATAAGAGGGACACTCAGTGTGCAGTAGCCAGTCAGACAGTCAGGCGTGATTATAAAGATTCATTGGAGTGATTTTTTTTTTCTTTTCTTACTTTTATTTTTGCACAATGAGACAGAGATGCTCAGGGCCCCGTGTCTAAGATTTAACCAAATATTCCTGTTTGATCTTGTATTTATGTTGCAGCCTCTTATCCTCATTCACCCACCATATGCAAATGCAAATCTGTGGGGATAGTCTTCAAACAAAGTCTATCCTGTTTGTGCCTGCATTACCTATAGTGACACATGAATACGAACTCCCTTATCTGCACTGCAGAGAAGTAAAAACCGAAGGGATTTACTTAGAATATGATTAGTCAATACATGCAAAATTATATTTTTAACAAAACTACGTGTATGGAAGTCGGCAACCTCTGGTGGAAACAGTGTTTAATTAAATTGGCATGGATGAGATAAAAACACATGAGCATAGAATATTCCTAGAGATGGTAATCTATAGAGTTGCTTCAGTCCAGTGGACACAGAGGTCACTCAAAGAATTTTAGCCTTTAAAATTGTAATGCTTAAGATTTTAGTCATCAGTGATTTGATGACATGCATAGTTTTGTGGTATCTGCAAGTAAGGTCTGACACCCATAAGGCCCCAGGTCTCACAAAACTAGAGAATGGTCGCTAGGGGAAAATGAGTACTGACTGGTTACAAGTGTAACAGTCACTATGAAATTAGTTGCTTGAGCCCCAGTCCTGCTGCACGCCTAGAGAAGGAGAACAGTCTCCACTTCCAGTTTGAATCGCACCTTTTCAAGTTTCACTACAATGTGTTCATGCAAACTAGATGCAGCCATAACAGTTTTTGCAACTGATTTCACCCAGTTACAGCTAGCGACCACCAACAATTACTCACCAACCGGTCGGGGAATGCACGTTTTTACCGAGGGACCAGAGGTGGCAAGGGGTTCTCCTAGGCCTAGACTCTAGGCCTATGTGACTGAGGCCTGTGCGAGTTCAGGCAAGCAACTCGAGTGCTGCTGTGTCATATACATTAAAAACTATTTAAACTGCAACATTTTCCACCTCTAACTGCAATGAACCATATTAAAAGTGGGGGGTGTAACATGGGGGAAAGGGCCGAATGCAGAAGGCTAGAATAAAAATCCAAAACCAATCATGGACTTACTTTCCACTCAGTCTGTGCCATAAATCTGGTGCATTGTGGCACAGACACCAAAGGTCATTTTCTGCTTACCTGTCAGATGCCAGCGGCTTTGAAAAACTGGTGCCTGACACCACAGGAATGACAATGGGCCAATTTGAATCTCGCTTGGGAACGTCAGACTTCATTCTTGACAATGAAGAGCAATGACAAAATAGCCCGTGGCTGAAGCTAATAAATAGCCTCTGGTTTATTCCCTTGGGTTTGTTGTGTTGTTTTGTTTTTGTCAACACAGAAGACGATGAACTACTTTGAGAGGGAAAAGTTTCCCAAATACTTTGTTCTTTAAACGGAACAGCCTTACAACTCAGTGTTAGAGCCAAACTATGAGTGGCTTCATGAAGTCTTCTGAAAACTTTTATGCTTCTGAGTTTCTCCACAAAATATCAAAGGTAGATTTAAAGCCAAGCTTTTCTTTTTCATAAGCTTTCAGAGCTCTTCTTTCCTTTTCTTTTTCATAACTTTCCATTTGGTGCCTGGTGCTCCCTTCACCTTCCACCGTTTACTGAAATTTGAGCTTCTGAATTCTAATATGGAAATTTGTGCACTCTGCGGTGGCCTCAGAAGTTTCCACAATGGAGTGTAAAATCTAGTGTCGAAAGCGTTTTTCTTCTTTTTGATTAAAATCCCCACAATTCAGTGCTTTGAGGGCTTTGCAGTGAATCCACGGCTGCGGCATTTGTTCAGCGTAGCTTGAGGACGGGAATGCGAGAAGCTGGGAACGCTGTCGATTAATGCTTTTTCAGGGAGGACGTCCACAAGAGAGACAATACTTTCATTGCAGAATGCCTGTTAGGAAAGGTTTGTTTGCACTTTTAAACTTCAGATGAACTCAGAGAATGGCTGAACATGGTTACCAGAAAGATTCCTATGATATTTCTGGTAGCATTGGCTGTCAAGCTAAATAACAAAAACTACGAGTCAAAGAAAAACAGACACACACGCGCAGCAGGAGCTGTTTAACGTCGCGTGTAAATGCCGGCATTAGGTCTTCTGTGTACTTGATTGATGTTTTAATGCTTTTAATGATTTTACTGCACATTTGTTTGTTCTTATGATGTAAAGCACTTTGAATTGCCTTGCTGTTGAAATGTGCTATACAAATAAAATTTTACTTACTTACTTACTTACTTCTTATTTTGATACATTTAGTCATGGTTTTCTGATCTGATTATCCGCAGCCTACTGTGTCTTTGCTAAGGCGCAGACGACTGAAAGAAGAAAGTTCATCATGATGAGAAAATTTGCAGGGGTGCCTACTTGTCCAACTGAGGGGGAGGATAACAATTTGTAAAACACTGCTGCCTTGAGGCAAAAAAGGAAATACGATGAAAAATGTATAGGAAAGATTCAAAAGTCTGATTTTTTTTTCTTTCTTCTCTTTTCATTCTTATCTATATTTAACACCCTCGCCCTCCCTCCCTTCTTCCCCTCTGCAAAGCTCTCTGTGCCTCTAACTCTTTCTTGGTATCTTACACCTCAAATGGTGCAGAGACAGACTCACAGTTCACTTCATCTACTCTGAATCCCAACAGAACAGACAGTTATGTGCCCGCACAACACGCGGTTATGGAAGCGCACTTACGTGTAACTTCCACACACACACACACACACACGAATACACCCTCTGACAAGCACAGAGTTGCGCATGGCTATGTGAAAAGTGGTTCACACACACACACACACACACACACACGTGCGCGCGCAACTGCCTAGTAGTAAGCTACGCAGTCGCTTGGCGTGACACTCACATACGCACGCACACACATACATGAGTCATTTATATGGGCAGCCAAATGGACTACCAAGTGCTGCTTCACCTCCCATAAAGCTGCCATAAACCCTCTCTGCCTCTGACAGTTGACTGATTGGTGTTATAACAAGGCAGGTATGTGTGTGGAAGTGGTGGCATATATGTGTGTCCGTACACTGAGGTGGACGAACTGCCTCTTACTGCCAGGTGTGGATCTGCAGAAAGACAAATGTTAGATAAGGCAATTATCTTAGTAAAAAAAATGGTACCCGCAGTTAATATTATCTCCATAATTGTTGGTGTAAAATGCAAATTTCAGCTCTTGTGAGCCGTATATAACAGCAGGCGGTATTCGTTAATAAGATTTTTTTTTCAATTGTCCATTTTAATGTATTTTCTGCTCATCCAGAAATCTTTCCTATAGCCGAATCAAAATCTTGAGACACCTGAACGAAACACTTTTTAAAAAAAAAAAGCTGCATTTTCTAAGTTTCTCTCCCTGCAAACAGGGTCTTGGTTTCTTCTCTTTCCTCCACAGTAAATGTGTATTTGCTTGGAATTTGAAACCCAGCCGCAAAGATTCTCTCCTATCGAGCCACAAGAGCACACTGCGATTGGGCACTGGGGTCGGGCACCGGGGTCACGCACTGATGTCAGACATTGAGGTTTGCCTCGCAGTTGGCATTCCAATTTATCCCAAAGATGTTATATGGGGTTGAGGTCAGGGTAGTGGAGTCTAATTAAGTTCTTCCTCAGCAAACCTAGAAAACCATTTCTTGTTTTAATTTTTAATTATTTTTTTTTATTCGATGACTCGCGGTGCAGAGGCAGAGCAAGGAGGAGACGGAGACGCAAAGAAGGTCCCAGGCAAATATTAAACAGGAAATGTTAAAGTCACACAGCAACAGAATGTTAACAGCTAGCCCCCCCAAGAAAAGGCGTCGTAGGGGTTGCTGTTGTTATTTTGTCCGCTATTGTCTATGATTCCCAGTAAGGAGGGCACGATGAGATAAGATACCCCTGGGGGGGTATTTTTGTAGGAGTCAGGTGCTACATGGAAAGATTAGTGAACTTTGAGCAGAAGTATCTTTACCTTTCACTTTTAGTAATGGTCACATGGTAATATCAGTCCATACATTTTCTTCCACTTGTGGGGACTGGATCTCGTGGGGACTGGAGCCTATCCCAGCTGCCATAAGGCAAAAGGCAGGTCACACCCTGGACAGGTTCCTGTGGGAGGAAGCTTGAGTACCCGGAAAGAACCCACACAGGCGAAACTCCACAGAAAAAGGCCCGGACCTAACATGGTAATAGTTAAACAAATGTAAGGAAAAGTCAAGCTGTTTGCTTAAGTATGGGTAAACAGTTGAAGTTGTAATTCATCACAATGAATAAACAAACTGAATCGCTAGCTGGTCACTAAACTTAATAAATATCTGTTAAATGGTAGTAAAATGATAAGCTAGTAGTTAAACAGTAAACTGTGATAAGCTCAAAATAATTCAGATCTATTTCAAAATGAGTTTAAATAAAAACTTTTGAACATGATATGTGGTGTAGATGAAGAGATCCATCCACCTCCACAGCCCTGTCCATCTAACAGGGAGCTGGAACCACTACCTACAGTGTAATTGTAGGTTTTTGAAGTCCAGTGAAACTGCATATTTAACTTCTATGCCATCTAATGCAAATCGGCTCTGCTGACTGATCTTCAACAAAAAGCATTCCTGGAAACCACAAACGTTGTGATAATGCAGCACAGGATGTGCTCTGCATCCTTGCTGAGTGTGCAGACCGCTGGCTGACCCAGCCACTTCCTCTTATTTCTAATAATAAACAAAGTTTCGCAGACAGGAAGAACAAGAAAGCTGTCTTTAAAAAAATTATACAAAATTCTAATTACAAAAATTATATTTCTGCTTTAGCAAGGGTGCAAACAGGATTGTCTATATAATATTGTCCATAACAGACACGTGATCTGTCTGTTTATAATTATAATTACACAACTGCAACCAAAAAGAAGTGTGTACATGTAGGTCTAAAGTTTTTGGACTGATATTTTTTGTCCTTTTGCCTCTGTGACCGTCATAAAAGTTAAAAAATCAAGCTGTGATTGAAGTGCAGACTTTCAGCTTTAATTCAAGAGATTAAACCAAAGTGTCGCATCGACTGTTCAGGAATTACGGCCATTTTTATACGTAGTTCTTTCCAATCACTTTGTACTTCTGAAAGTGGGGGGGCTGACATAATTTTAAATCTGCGGATTGTTTTTAATACTTGGATCAAAGTGCTTTGCAGTCGATGTCTGAAGTCTTGAACCCGTGGACATCACCAGATGCTGCATTTCCTCCCATGAAATGCTCCGTCAGGCCTTTACGGCAGCTGCTGCTGCTAGTTTGTGAGTCTCTCTGCCTTCAGTTTGTATTCGGTTATGGAAAAGCATGCTCTACTGAGCTGATGCTTCACCACTGAAGAATATCCCATTACTTCGCTGTGAGGAATTCTCATTTTGCTTTTTGCAGATACTTTGGCTCATTATACATTTGCACTATGGAGCACTGTCAAGTTTTGCAGCATTTAGCTGAAGCTGAGCAAAGAGTATAGCCTTGTACACTTCATCCTGCTACTATCAGCAGTTACATCATCAATAAACTATAATGACCCGGTTCCGTATATCCATAACATTGCCTCCACAATGTTTGACAGATGATGTGGCGCGCTTGGGAGCATGAGCTGCTCCTTTCCTTCTCCGTACTTTTTTCTTCCCATTATTTTGGTGCAAGTTCACCATCAACAGTGCAAACAGTGTCTAATCTGGCTTTCCAATTTTTAAGTGTAACCTTGTTGTAAACTCTCTGGATCTATATCCATGAAGACACCTCTTGATCGTAGACTTTGACAATGATGTGACAATGCCCTCACCGGTTTTCTTGCCTTGGCTAAATGTTGTGAAGGGGTTTTTCTTAACCAGAGATCACTGATCATCCACTTTATTTGTCTTCTGTGGGCTTCCAGGCCTTTTGATGTTGCTGAGGTGACAGAGTGCATTCTTTCTTCTTAAGAATGACCCAGACTGCTGATTTGGCCGCCCCTAAAGCTGTTTCCATCCCTCTGATAGGTTTACTTTGTTTTTCAGCCTAATGATGGCCTCCTTCACTTGCATCCACTTCTCTTTGAATCTCATATTGGGAGTTCGAGGGAATAGCTACCAAATGTTAGGTAAAAACTTGGAGCCAACTCCAGATGTTTTATCAGCTTAACACACACACACATGCGCACGCGCACACACACACTGACTTTTACATTCCTTAGCCCTTCTCAAATGGAACAGTGGTCTTGCTGCTTCATATTCTCTCTCCTTTGCTCACATTTAAATTGGTACACTCATTCTTACTGACTCCCTCCCACTTTCTGCCTCTCACACACACACATCTTGCACAGGCACACGCACACAACAGCCCACAGCAGTTTCCGCGCTACCCGGTGTGGACAGCTCCATCTATTGTGTGTGAATAATGTCCAAGGTCACTGTGTACTCAGAGGGTGATCATAAAAACCATACGGCTGCTAACCACAGGCCCAACCACTGAATTAGACAGATGCTGGGAGAGACAGGGAGAGAGCAAAACAGAGGAAAAGGAGGAGGTAAGTGCAGAAAGTGTGCCAGTAAGTGAGAGACAGAGGAAGAAAGGGTACAGCACAGAGAAGAGGAGGGATGGAGAAGAAGGCAGAGAAGGCGAAAAAGCAGGGAAGGCGAGGAGCAGATAAGCAGGGGTGAGGAGGAGGGGGCAGGCATCTATAGCACCCCCTCTCTCTTTCTTTCTCTCTCTCTCTCTCTGATGAGTTTATCAGATTACAGATCACGGAAGAAGACAGCAGATCTGCACCCCTAATTTCCCTCTTGCTTACTACTTGCCAGTGTGGGAACTTTTGAGTTTGTGTCACATCTGAGGACCAAATCTGGACTTCACACCAAGTTGACCAAGGACAGCTTGTCAAACCAGAGACAAAATCTGCTTTCCAAATTTGACTTGCACTTTCACTCAGCACAATATAAGATGGTCTCTCACTTAATTGGGGTTTCTTGAGGTCAGACCCCAAGGAAATTAATAAAAGGGGAGTGTAATGTTTGCTAAACCGACTGGTACTGTATGTAAAACACTTTTCCAACCATTTATCAATCTAGGGTTGCATACAGCATGGAGTGTGTACCAGCTGACACTGGCCATCACAGGGCCATCACAGGGAAAATATAGATGTCTTTGGACTTCAGGAGATTACACAGAAAAGCACAAGGAGAGCTTTCATTTTCCTCCTGAAAGCTAGTTGAGAAGACCAATAGCACTCTAATGGTTGCACAGTAAATGCAAGGGTACAGTTAGGAGCTGGTTAGAATTGTTATTACTCTAGCCTTTATTATACTCTAGATAAATAAATAGTCAAGAACACAAAATAACAGCTTAATACTTTGTTTCTTGACACAAAAAGGATACACACTTGCACACAAACCTACACTTGTTTCTGCAACCTGACAGCACTGAAAGCGTGCAGAAATAGTGGTTAGTGACTCTTGTCTGAAGTGTATCCATGGATGCACTGAAAACTAGCCGTGGATTTCTGTAATTCTGCAAACAAAATTTCCAAGCAAGATTTCGGGAAGGTTGTAAAAAAGGCAACAATGATAGCTTTAGAAGTAGGTAACAGTGCGAACCGGCGGTAAGTTGAACAACTGTCTCATTTTAAAGGCAAGTTTGCACATACAGCGAATTGCAAGTACTGCCAGTTTCTCAAGGCTTCTTTTTGACCTCCTAACCACTGCTAGGATTTGTTCATTCGCTTACAGATACTCTTGAACCCTCTCCTATCTTTATGAAATCTCACAATCTTCTGCCAAATCCTCATGAGGTAGAGCAATGCTGAAAGACATCCAACCCAGGGAAAAACAGACTTTTTTTCCTTGGTTGTAGCACCAGTACCATGAGATTAAAGATGTTACCGTTTAGAATACTTTTTTTTTTACACTGCGTATACAAAAAGCCTCATTGTAGTGCACCAGTATTAGAAATAAAAGGCCGAATTTCAAGAAAAGGTAAAACGCAACAAAGCTGTTTTGCACATTGCAATTGTATGATCCAAAGTGTGTAGCAACAGAATGATGTTCAAAATGAAAACATTGCAACCCAAAGCTTCACTTTCAGACCAAAAATAAAGCCGTTGTTTTTCAGGACACTGCATCTAACTGCAGTCCAGCTAAACAGATACTGTTTATCATTTTTATCATATTTATTGATCATGTGAGTTCATTCCTGAACTTCAGATTTTAAGATTTCATGCCAGTTTTACAACAATTTTCTGCCAACTGCTCTGTTTTGGTGTCTCATGGCTTTACTGTCTTTGTTCAGTCTAACAGGTCTAATAGCATTATTTTTGAGCCAGAGCGCCAAGCAGCTGTTCAAAGAAGCTCTTAAAACCAATTCTATAATGCAATACAAGCTGAGAATCTGGAATACAAAGTTAGTCACACAAGAGTGGAAACCATCGGCCTCCGGTCGCTAGAGAAAAACATGTATTCCCCAACCAGTTGACAAGTGCCTGTCGCTGGGTAAAATCAGTCACAAAGAGGGTGCTGCACCAAAAACCTCCTTCTGATTGCTGGCTGATTGCAATGTTTGCCTGTAGTTTGCATGGAAGACACCAACTTGTGCATCTAAGGCTACGATCACACTGCAGCCTGAAGTGACCCAATTCCGATTTTTTGTGAAATCCAATTTTTTTTTTTTTTTTTGCGTGGTTGTTCACATTTCCAAATATATGCGACTTGTACGTGATCTCCTGTGTTAACTGCAAACCACCTAAAAGTGTCCCGCATGCGCGGTAGAGCAATAACATCACACGTAGCGAGCGTGCTCAGTGTTTGCAGAAGTAAACATGGATCAGGATGCAGAATAGTGACGTTTGTCGAGTGTCTGTGACGTGCAGGTCGGATGAATGCGACCTGGCCGTACAGACACAGGTCACATTTGAAAAGATCAGATACATATGGGATTTAGGACCAAACATCCAAGTGGCCTGGGTCGCATTTGTAAAAATCGGATCTGTGTTGTTCAGACTGTCATGAAAAAATCAGATACAGGTCGCATAAGGGCAAAAAAAATCAGAATTGGGTCACTTCAGGCTGCAGTGTGAACGCAGCGTAACTGTAGTGAAACTTGAAAAAAGTGCAAACCAAACAAGAAATGGAGAATATGCACCTTCAAAGTCAAAGTTGTGCCAAAGCCAACAGGTGCAGGTTTAATGTGAAGGGAAATGATTGGTATTTCCAGTTTGCGTTGCACTGCCACTTAGCGAGTAATTGGAGCATGTTTGCAGACAAGTTGGCATCTTCTGAACAAATTATGGCGACCGCAGCAATCTGCTAGTGACCAAAGCAATTTCAAGGAGGTTTTCAGTGCAGCACCACATACCTCTTTGCAACCTTGTGGTTGGTGATTGCCAGGGGCTCACTGACCACTCTCTAGGTGTCTGTGTGACTGGAGTCTTAGTGAACACAGTGTAGCACTTAGCAGCAAACATATAATAGATTTTTTTTTAGTAAGGATCCCATCAAGCTAAAACCAAGACAGGTGGCCAGAAACATCACTAAATGCTGATGTCGCTGTGCATCTTATATATGTACATAGGTTCAGCCACTTATGCTTAAGGCCAGGATATGCTCCACAGCATCTAGTTTATATGCAAAGAGTTTATAGTTCCTCTGAACAGCCATGGCAGTCACAGACAGAAACAAGACGATATAATCATTTAAATATGGAGATGAAAGCACATATTTTTTAGACAGTTTCTCCTGGAAGGCATTTAGAGTGTTGCACTTGGTTGTTCATGTAAAAAAATAACAGAAATGCTTGTGTAAATTATTAAAAAACCAGAGCTTAAGGGAGAAATTCAAACTCTGCCTCTTTTTGCAACTCAACACCTTGCCAATTGCTGCATGAAATAGGTGTGAATGCTGGATTGTTAGTTGTAGAAAGTCAAAGAAATGGTCAGACAACCTCCTCACACCTTCCATCCCAACTACGATCACACTTTCCATTCCAGCCACCATCGGCGGCCCCGGTAAATAGTCACATTTCATTTTCCCGTCTCACAGCTGCATTTTGTACGATTCCTTTTTTCTTTTTCTTTTGTTTTTACAGTCAGCGGGTAACAAACTAGTGCGTGCCTTTTCGCATACATCTGTCCTGATTCTTAGTGCTGCACATTATATTTTTACATTTAGAATAAGCCCACATCACAGAAACAGGAAAACAGATTAGGTGGTAAACTGTGCTTCGTATGTGACATTGGTGCAAAAGGAACTGCAATAATCTGTAAAGTCATCTTGCAAATTGACCCTTAAACGAGGCTATATTACACCAACTGTAATGGATCTGATTTGAAAATTATACTGTGAAATGTTGTAATCTCTGTCACTTCACTGCGAAAGTGTTGCCTCGTGTGTCAGTGTCTAAACCCCGAAATAAAAATGCAGAAGTGTGTCTGCTTGGCTTATTTGCAAAGTAACCTGCTGGTTACAATTTTCACTCAAAGCAACGTTTTCTTTCATATTTGAAGGTATGCAAATTAAGATGTACCTGAGGCTACCAATGATGAGGAATTTGTTTGTGTGTCAGTCATGAAGGAGATCATTTCAAAGCACAGCAAGAACATGGAAATGACATCGAGAGGCACAGCAGGCAAAATATCTCTAATTAGCGGCTGCACAAAATGTTAGGACTGATGAGGGAATCTTATATATGTGATTACCCAAACAACCTCCGCCCTGCATGTGTAAGTACCTTTCCAGGTCCAATGCCACATAGCCTCTCTATGGAAGGCAGAAGACCTTACTCTCTTGGAAAAACATAATTAATTTAGTGGCTTTGGACGCATCTGGAGAAGATGAACCCGGAATCGTAACATCCCAAAGCCAATGGATGCTTTAAATATCTTTTGTATGTCCAGAATCAAAAGCTTCAGCTGAAAAATTCCCACAGAAGCCACAGAGAGGTGTGATCACTCTGCAATAACCCAGCATGTTACAGATTACTCTGAAGACCATTTTTGTCCCAGTGAGTGGTTACAGCGGCTTATTTTGAACACTAAACATAAAATACAGTGAATTATTAATACATTTAGAAAAAAAACATTGATAAAAACACCTTCATAAATGACTTTTCAGTGGCATTAGAGTGAGTCATTCTATTGGGTTACCTTTAATGAAGCATGTGATTAAATACTATACAGCAGGGAGTTTTCATTCAAATATATATATATATATATACATATATATATAATAATGGCGTCAGGAAGAAAAGTAATTCTTGGCTTTGCTCCTGCTTAAACACAAAGACACAATTTCACACTGGGTTCAAAATTCTTTACCTTGAGTTTTAAAATGATGTCCTCACTGTCAGAATAATTTAAAAGTATGCTGTTTGCAGATTTAATTTCTTATTTAGATTTTGGTCAAATTAAAATAAGAGTTTTTAGTATGGTTGAAGGACATTTTAAGAAATGTTTAATTTAAAGTAGTTGGTCATAGAAGCAAGTTTTTAATGTCTGGAAACTGTTTCATAAATACAGAGGTTAAGATGAGGACACATGTCAAAGAAAATGAAAAAGTTTAACACACTAAATTTCTGGGTGTTTTGATCATAAATTATTATTTAAATTTCACCAAAAATCAATAATCTAACATGGAATATATTTTATACTTTACTGCTCGGTTACTGTTGCATCACTCACTGCTTAGAAACAGATAAATGCTTACAAGACCTCCACACAGCAATTATTTTTTAAAATTTTATAATAAAGAGTCCCAGAATTTTTACAAAATTAAAAAGATTTAAATATAATAAACAAATAAACTGCACTTCAGTAAAACAAGTGACTCTGTCAAACAATCTTATGGATGAATATGTGAATGTGTTTTCATTTTTAATATATTAGGAGACCAAAGTTAATAAAATAAAGTAAATAAACCCAAAATCTGTGCTTGAACACAATCCACTGTCCATCAATTGAAGTCAGTAAAGTCGCACAACCACCTCACACCTCAGTGTAAGCACAAAGCTTAAACTGAGCACCACAAAAACAAAGCTGAATGTATCACTGTTGCAAACCTACTGAAACATATTGTACATTACACAATTAAAAAAAACGTTTGGGATACTAAACATAAACATTTTACAACAAATCAGATGAAACTTGCTATATTATAACAATTACTGGTATAATATATACAGTACCAGTCTGATTGGTACTGTCCAATATATTTAGTATAGATACCATACTGTGTTTGTGGCCCACGGGCTTAGAAATATGGAAAAAGGCACTAAACACAATTCAAACATGGACAAAAAGAATGAGTAATCATAATATTCTAATAAACTAATTTATAACCACAAACTCAAAGCAAGACCACCTTCCATGGAGCCCTTTTATATGTCATAATTAACCAATTTAAAGGACTCAGTGGCAGACGGTGAGGCAGGCACACATTCAAGGTATTTATTACAAAAGTTCAATATTAAACACAGATGATAGCGGAAAAAGACAGACTCGCCAACTGGATGGGAGACTGGGCAGTGAGGAAATGGTTTGGAGTGGGCAGGCAAATCAGAGTCTCTTTCCTTACAGGGATACAGGCGGGGAAATCCACAAAGCACCAAGGGTCAGAACCAGCCGGGGGGGGAATATAGCCAATGCACTGCGGGAGAGCTAGGGAGGAGACGGGGATTAAGTAAGCACATGAAAGACACTAAACTAGAGCTGGACGTTTACCACTTAAGTTTCTATGATCTGGTGAAGAATGGGTGAATGAACCAGTCCCTTAAATACATAAAAAGGCTGGTGAGCTAATGGAAAACAGGTGCGCAGTTGGAGGCTGTGCCAGGTACTGATGGGGAGACCCACCTCCAGACAGGCCTCACTGGAGCAGCAAGATTCACCTACCTGAGACGGGTGATAGAGGGAGACAGTGATGGCATGAAAGAGAGAGAGAAGGAAGGACACTGAACAACATACAGGCCTTCAGGAGGATCCATAAATATTAAACAGCACCAAACCCATAAAATACGTATAAAAAAGGAAGAAGAAGCAATGAAAAACTTACTAACTTATAGCTGTAACATATTTGTTTTATATATATGTGCATCTGTTTTGCATTTAATAGGTACATAGTGTCTGCTTTTATTGGATTTTAAAATTGCAATGTTTGTTTTTAAAGTCGTGTTTTTTTATTCGCTAGGTGTGAAGGTGCCATATTTGTCTGAATGTGTGTTACTGCATGTGTGAGGCTGTATGTGTGTGTGTGTGTGTGTGTGTGTGTGTGTGTGTGTGTGTGTGTGTGTGTGTGTGTGTGTGTGTGTGTGTG
>JAVDPK010001465.1:363305-377714 GCA_034780415.1 Cichlasoma orientale | reverse complement strand
CTTCCTCCCAGTGCAGACATCACAGGCCACATCTTCAGGTCCAGCATAGCAGTGATCAGCTGGAGCAGCTTGGAGTCCAGTCTTCTTCAGCCGTTCCACTAAAACTGCTAATATGGCATTTTTCTCCAGGACAGGCCTCGGTATGAAACTCTTCCTGCACTGAGGGCAGCTGTGGATTTTTGTTTTCTCCTCCTCTTCATCCCAGAAACCTTTAATACAGTTCATGCAGTAGCTGTGTCCACAGGGAATAGCCACCGGGTCCTTCAGTAGATCCAAACAGATGGAACAAGAAAAGGTTTCTCGGTCCAGCTGAACTCCTTTCTCTGCCATTTCTCCTCTCAGTGTCAGTGACTGTGTTTTTCTTCCTTATAACGTATAAGTAATCTGAGCTCTGATCTCAACAGCATGTGTTTCTGCAGTGAATGGAGCCTGTCAGCTCTTACATGTCACCACATGTTGGTTACACCCATCTTCAAACTGCAGAGCTGAAGAGGAGGGAACAAGGAAACATGGACAGAGAGGAGGTGCTGTGTTTAAGAGCAGGAAGAAGAGGGAGGATTATCAGGCTGTGCTTCATTCCAGGAAGGGGAGCGGTTTGAGAGCAATAATGTGTGTTTAACCATTTTTATTTATAACTCACTTTGACTTTTAAGCTTGCTAACCCTTTCTTCTATATAAATAAACTTCACTTTAGAAATGTCGCAAACGACAATCACAAACATTGAGAAGTCTCCTGGCAGCAGAGTGACTGATTTTACACAGGAAGTTAAAACTAAATTATTAGAAAAACATGAAGAGTTTAAGCACAGAATACAGACTGAAAACAACTTGGCAGCTGTAGACGAAACAGCAGAGTGTGAATGTGCATGAGAGGAAAATCATAGTATTAAACACTCTGAATGAATGTCTGAGTTTTAAACTCTTTGCTGGGAAAGTGCTACTATATTAATAAAGTTTAGCCTGTTTGAAGCCAGGAAAGAAAGGTGGCAAAAATACAGACTGAATAAGTTAGACTTCTCAGCATCACCACTCTGTTATTAAGACACGGGAGGATTTTATGGATTATTATTTTTATTCATTAAATTAATGCTTATATGTGTGTGGCAGTTTTAGCCTTTTTTTTTAAATTAAACAAAAAAAATTCTGCTCTTTGCAGATGATGCGGTCCTGTTCATCAGGTGGTGGCCTCCAGCTTGCAGTGGAATGGTTCACAGCTGAATGTAAAGCAGTTGGCATGAGAATTAGCCCTTCTTAGTCTGAGGCCATGGTTGTCAGCCAGATAAGAGTGGCGTGCCCACTCCGGCTCAGGGATGAATTGCTGCCCCAGGTGGAGGAGTTTAAGTACCGTGGAGTCTTGAGGTGACTGTTTGTTGTGATTTGGTACTATATAAATAAAATTGAATTGAATTGATTTGAATTGTTCACGGGTGATGTGAGAGAGAGGATGGTGGTTTTGATATTCCAGTCCTCCGTCATTATTACTGGGCTTGTATTGCAAGAGCCTGGACATTTTGGACCTTGGGGACAGCTGGGGAGTGAGTCTCCTCTGCCTCTTGCCCTGGCTGGCCTCGGATTGAATCCCATAACTTGTTACACCAAACTGCAGCCTCACTGCCCACAATTTTATTCTCCAAACCGAATAACCTTCTAAGAGGCTCGCCGCTGATTTCATACTCAGGAACTCATTTAAGATTTTAACACAAATAAAGAGGGTCCTAAAACTGCCAAATCTGTCCATCTATGCCCCCTTGTGCCATAACCCCTGCTTTAAACCAGGCCTGTTGGATCCTCCCACTTCCAGACATCTTATTTTGCAGTTTGTGAATGTTTTCACTGCAACTACATCATCCCTTCATATTAGAGATGCTTGGGCCAAAGATATAGGTGTTCCAGTCTCTGCTGCAGTCTGGGATCGCATCCTGATAGGAATAAAAGATTGCTCTAATAATGCCAGGCAGCAGCTAATCCAGTTTAAAGTGGTACATCGCCTGCACTATTCTAAAGTATGGTTAAGTAAAATATTCCCAAATCTTTCAAGTGACTGTGACAGATGTGGTCATCCTAATGCCACCCTCGGACATTTTGGCACTGCCATAATCTAACAGCTTTCTGATCCGATATTTTCTCTCTCTGCATACAGACTGCAGGTAACTTCAGACTGTCTCATTGCCATCTTTGGGATATCCACCTCCTGCCCTGCTCTCCCTTTGCCCGCACGACAGGCTCTCTTATTTGGGATGTTTGTAGCTAAACGTGTCATTCTGACAGAGTGGAAATCTCCCTCACCTCCCTCTTTCAAGTGCTGGCTTAATAATATGATTTCCTGCTTACACCTCGAAAAAATATGCTACACTCTCAATAACAATGTTCCCAGATTTGTAAAGATTTGGGGGCCATTCCTTTAGCATATGAGCAGTTCTGCTCTTGAAAGTCACAAATAGTGGTTGTCTTACTTTAATTTGGTAGCCCTATCACTGCATGACGACTACTGTTGGGGCTTGTCCTACCCGTCATTGCACATGTAATCTGGCACACTCCTGAGAGACTGATGTGGAGTATTTTTTTTTTCTTTTATTTATTAATTTTCCCTTCTTTGATTTTCTGTAAATTGTTTATTTTCACTCTGTTGGTTCTTTTTGGGGTGGGTAGGTAGGGGTGTTACCTCTTTTTTTTATTCCTTTTTTTTGGGATCCGTTCACTGCTGTTACTGTAGTATGGACTTATCAATGGATGAATAGGAAGAAGGAGATGCTAGCGATGTAAACATCCATTTATGCTGACTAGTCTTAACTGACTCTGATCAGTTTAATTGTGTATGTAAACGTATGTGGAGGACTGTCTTGTTGCCACTGCTGCTCTGTTGACAATAATTGGTTGTTGAAAACAATAAATATATATATATATATTTTTAAAAAGATGATTCAAACCACTGCAGTGCAGTACCTTTAATACCTATGGCATGCTCTAATCTCTGTAATAAAATGTTATGGTCAACAGTATCAAAAGCTACACTGAGGTCTAACAGGACAAGCACAGAGATGAGTCCACTGTCAGAGGTCATAAGTAGATCATTTGTAACCTTCACTAATGCTTTTTCTGTACTGTGATGAATTCTGAAACCTGACTGAAACTCTTCAAACAAAACTGTTCCTCTGCAGATGATCAGTTAGCTGTTTTACAACTACTCTTTCAAGGATTTTGAAGAGAAAAGGAAGGTTGGCCTATAATTAGCTAAGACAGCTGGGTCAAGTGATGGCTTTTTAAGTAATGGTTTAATTACTACCACCTTAATAGCGTGTGGTACATACAAAGCATAACCGCTTGGTGAAGGTAACAAATGTCTTTGAAAGATATGGGTGGCTACAGCAAGCTAATTATTGGCCAGGCTCTAACCTTCCTTTTATCTTGGACTGTGTCATAGTAGTTATATTTATGCATTGTGACTTATTATAATAGCAGACAGCAGGTCAGACTATGCTAATGATGGGGAAATCTACAACAAATTAAACATGAATAATTACTTCAGTTTCATTTATTAGATTATACCTCAGGAAGAAAATACTCAAAAGAAGTTGAAATCTTTATTTAAACTTTAGGATTACACACTAAACATCAATAAGCAACAGAACTAAAAAAAAATAAAATAATGAACCAATAGTACAGGAGCATACTGAACTTTAATATTCATGAAAGATAAGAACAGGGTTTCCCTGATACAATTATATGAGTAAAGTGATAATCAAGTGTGAAGTAAAGTAATAAGGTAATGCTCAATGTAAGCTCTACCACCAAGACACTGCTACAACTCACAGCTGTTCCACATTTTCTGAGCATGAAACCTTTAACTAGTACGAATTCTTATGTGTGTCTTTAACCTGTTAACTGGCAGTGTCCCGCCCGCGGGACGTTTGAAGTGCTTCCGAATTTGAAGCCTCATAGCTTCACAGTGACGCTGCAGTCCGCCCTTAGGATGCTTTTATATGACAGAGTAGACCCTCCGAATTGGATTGACAAGATTGGATTGGGAAGGAAGGAGCAGCAGCCTGAGCCTGACCATAAACACCACAAACACAGTGCAATATAAATGTACCTTAGTTTATTATTTATCTATTATTCTATTCTATTGCTTGTATATTTCATGTATATCTCAAGAAACTTTATTCTATCTGTCTCTATTTGTGTGCCTGTAAAAAAAAAGTGCTACTGGAACCTCATTTGGCCAATCATGTTTCTGTAGCTACGGCTACAGCTGGTGCTACTGTGGAGCTGGTGAGGAGCTATTGTTACTGCTGGTGATACTGTGGAGCTGGTGCTACTTTGGAGCTGGTGAGGAGCTATTTGGGGCGTTTCCATTTGGGAGTGCTTGGCGCGGGCCGTGTCGAATCGCAACTGTTCGCCACGGTCGTGTTGTGTTTCCATTACAACTGAGGACCACCACAGTGTGGGTGGAGTCGATATAGGCGCCAGCAGTAGTCTCATGACGTAATTTGTATGCGGCTCAAAAAACAACACAATAATGGATTAGATACAGGCAAGCTAACAGCTAATGACAATTTAATAGATTAGATTAGATTAAACTTTATTGATCCCTTGGGGAAGGTCCCGTCAGGGAAATTAGGTTCCAGAACATTCATCAAGAGACAAGTGATCTGCGGCGTTGCAGCCTCACAGAGAAGCGCTGCCGTATAATATTATGCTGCCGAACATGTCATAACCGGCTCAGTGTACTTCAAAAGTGCCGCCATTCCCGTAATTATCGCAATAAAACCATGAAGTGCAATTTCTTAGCTTTCAGAAACCGTTTGAATTTTCCCGATAGGATAAACGGTTGCATAATTGCGGTAATTCAAAGTTCCTAGATCAGCGCCTCGGGCTCTGTGTTAACCAGCTGTTCAGGGCTAGAAGGGGCAGATAATGGTGCTTCAGCAGTGATTGCCCGGCAGTATAGGGTTATAATATGTATGCTGTCTGTGCGTTTCAGATGGCTCTCTTGTTGCAAAAGTACCGCTGTAAACTGTCGGTCTGGGCATTCAACCCGCACTTTGCCTGCCTCCAGTTTATTGCCGTTGATTCTGGTGAAGGATAAAGGATGTATCTGTTAAACAAGTGGAAGAGGTGAAGCGCTTAGGAATTCATATAGACAGTAAACTTTCTTGGGATAAACATATCCAGAGAGTGGTTTCTAAAATGGGTAGTAGTTTGTCAGTTATTAAAAGATGTTCCGAATATCTAATTAAACAAACAATCCCAGATGTCATTCAATCTCTTGTTTTGTCTCATTTAGATTATTGCTCCGTGGTTTGGTCAAATACATCATTAAGCAATATTAAAAAATTACAACTGGTGCAAAATAAGGCAGCACGTGTGGCTCTAAAATGTGGAACTAGGACAAATGTTGATAAAATGCATAATCAGCTTTCCTGGTTATGGGTGAAGGATAGAGGACTGTATGCACTGATAAATTTTCTAAATAACATAATTACAATAAAAAGTCCATTTATGTTTTATCAAAAACTTCCATTTAGCAAAGACTGGTTAGACTGTGTTTCACTCTGCCAAAATGTAAAACCAGTTTCAGCAAGCGTACAGTGATGTTTAGAGCAATGCATGAATGGAATTCACTACCACAAAACATTAAACAAAGTACTGCTTACAGTTTTAAGAAGCAACTGAAAATATACTATAAAAATAAATGAAGGTATAACATTTTTTATGTATGAAAAATCGAAACTATCTCTTTATCTTCAACTAAATTCTGACTTGGAATGGAAAATAAGAATGTTTTATTTGAATACTGCATCTGTAATGAGTTTTGTTTGCTTGTTTGTTTGTTTTTTTTTGTTAATGTAATCTGTTTTTTTATGTAAACTGACCCCAGGAAGAATAGCTGATGCAGCATGCTCCTGACGCTAATGGGGATCTCAATAAACATAAACATAAATGGATTTTCCAGAGCCAATAATAACCAGACAGCATCATGTGACTTCTCTGGACATGCCCCAAATGTTTTCCAATTGTTCTGATTGGCCAACAGATGTATAGGAAATAAAATTCCTGACATGTGGGTATATGGCACCTTGGGGTGTGTTTTCACATGAATTCACAAAGTTGTTGCTCAATGAGTGTGTATTACGTGCGCAAACCGAGCCGGAAGTAAGAGTCAGAGTCACCGTAGTGACCTTGACTGTGTTTTCAGTACTTTTTCTCACTAACAGATTGTATAAATATCTAAAAACAAGCTATATTTCTTCAACAAAGTGACAAAGTGACTCACGAGAGTGGATTATTATTTATTAGAGGGCTTTGTTGCTTATTCAACAGGTTTTATCGCTGCAGAATCCCACGAACTAACAGCTGTTACTCACTGAAGGCGTTTCATAGTAAGTTTAAGTTGTTATTCTCAGCTCGTGCTCGTATTATATGCCGTTTAGATATAAATATGTATGTCTCGATGAGGATTTCACGGCGGTTGCACAATGGCTCAGAGCATTGTTTATTGATATTCGGTGATATTCGCTTTGTGGTGGGCTTTGTGTTTGTGCCAAGTGGGGTTAACTGTTTGCGAGGAGGTTGTAGGTTGTATATCAGAGGACAATTTGGTGTCTCCAAATGGCACACGTGAGACCACGCCTGGACATCAACACACAAAAACCTTTACAAAACAGTAGGTTTTTGTGCTATCTTGATAAAATTTGAAATACACGTCAACAAGACTTCATTCTACAGCTTCATTATATTTTCCAGTCCATACCTTCTACACTCAGTGTGTAGGTACATAAAAACAAACATGAAAAATCCAGGCGAGGCAAAAATTGTTTAATTTCTCTGTGTTCCAAACTTAATAGCTACATACTCATTACAGTTACAGTATTTTTGATGGCAAAAATGAAAAATATCACAAAGAGACCAAGCTTTTGCATGTACTCCAAAGAGTTCAGGAACAGCAGCTGATTTAATTTGGGTATCCCTTGTCAGGTGTTTTTGTTGATTTGGGAGCGGCAGGTTAGGTTTCCCCTCTGAATGAAACTTTTCCTACAGGTGCTACAAAAATATGGCTTCTCACCTGTGTGAATTCTTACATGATGTTTCAAGTTTGATTTTTGAATGAATTGTTGGCCACAGGTGCTACAAGAATGGGATTCTCACCTATGTGAAGTCTTGCATGATTTTTCAGTGCTGATTTCTGAATGAATCTTTTCCCACAAGTGCTACAAGAAAATGGTTTTTCCATTGTATGAATTCTTATGTGCACCTTTAAGTGTGCGTTCTGACTGAATCTTTTACCACAAATGTTACAAGGATACGGCTTCTCACCTGTGTGAGTTCTTACGTGAGTTTTCAACGCTGACAAGAAACCAAATCTTTTATCACAGGAGCCACAAGGATATGGTTTCTCACCTGTGTGACTTCTCAGGTGAATTTTCAATGTTGACATGAGACCAAATCTTTTCCCACAGGTACTACAACAATATGGTTTCTCCCCTGTGTGACTTCTCAGATGTGGAATCAGGTGGGATTTATAGTTAAAGATTTTGCCACAGGTGTCACACTGTAGAGACTTTTTTCCTGTGTCAGTTTGACTCTGACACTCCGACACAGGAGCGTTGTCTGTTCTCTGACTATGACTTGTCTTTCTGTGATGTCTCCTCTTTTTCAGTTCTCCATTTCTAGGTGATCCTGAGTCCACATACTGGCTTTCTTGCTCATCTTGGCTCTCTGCTTCAGGAGAGCTGTGAGAAAGGAGCTGCTCACAGTTTGGTTTCCCTTCACTGTAGTCACTTTCTTCATAAGTAGGAGTCACCATGAGGGTATCAATCTCCTGCTTCTGTCCAAGCTGCTCTACTTCTTGACTGCTGCAGAGTTCCTCTTTAATCTGTGGAGGCTCTGGGTCCTCCTGGTCCAGACTGGAGTTTCTCTGCTGGTTACAGACCTGCTGCTCTGTGAGAACCTCCCCCTCCTCACAGACATGTTGCTGTTGGAGGTCTGAAGAGACAAATTGAGAAAAAATGATAGATAAACCGAAATTTGAGCAAATATATTCTGATCTGAACCATTAGCAGGTCTCTACATAGTGAGCATGCGGCTCACATATACCAGTGAAATTCAAAGTGTACAAATGTGACAAATTATTTGGGCTCTGATGCAAACGACGATTTAGCAAAGTTCAGCTTCATATATCATGGTGTAGATGAGAAGAGGGATAATCTTGAAGGAAGAATAGTGTTGAGGTGAAGAATGTCAGACAGGATCAGGGGTTTGAAACTGGAAATCAAAGTTGTGATGTTTAATGTTGTCCATGTGTATGTCGCACAGGCTGGATGTCAGAAAAGAAAGAGGAATTCTAGAGTAAACTGGAAGAAGTGATAGGGAGTGTTCCCAGGGGAAGAGACTTCAGTGGACATATAGGTAAAGGGAACATAGGTGACAAGCAGGTGATGGTTAGGTATGGTGTTAAGGAGAGAGATGCACACTGCAACGTGTTGCCAGAGGAAAATGTCGATAGGCAGCATTGGAGCAGTGTCACACATACTAAGTTTCCACCATCGAGGTGCCGGTGTTTGTGCTTGTTCCAATGAACTGGCGAAATGCTTAAGAACTGACCCTTATTTTCACCGCGCTTTGCGAACTGATTCTTTACGCGTGACTGTGGGTGGGTCCTCGTCTGGACACCGAAGCTGAAGGGCACAACCATGGGAGAACACAGTGCTGTGCTGCGAACATATTTTACGGTCCAAACAAAACTACTGCAGCATCTGTGTGTGGCAAAAGGTAAACACAGACAGCGATTACAAGCAAGACAACAAGTACGCTCTTTGCGTCCTTTTATCTGTGATATGAACTGATGCAAAGCAGCAAGTTCAGCCTTAGGGCCCAACCTAATTCACAGCTGTGAAAATCGCATTGCTTTTCTCGTGTAATACACACCATGCACTAACATAGCGGAAGAAAACTTTATGTTGAGATGGCAGAGTCACGCGCTTCTGCCGCTTTCCTCTGGACAAAATGAGACTTGTTGGTGGAATAAGCATGTACAGGAAAGTATTCAAAGGAAGAAGTTAGAAAAACCTCAAGGCTAACGACACACCTGGGTTTAAGAATAAAGATTCAATCTAAAAATAGGATTTAACAGTAGCCTTACTCTACTCATGCATATAATAAGTAGGGCAAATGGTGCAATGGATAACACATCTAAATACTATCATAAAATTATAGGTTGGCTTGATGGAGGGAGAGAGAGAGAAAGAGAGAGAGAGAGAGAGAGAGAAAGAGAGAGAGAGAGAGAGAGAGAGAGAGAGAGAGAGAGAGAGAGAGAGAGAGAGAGAGAGAGAGAGAGAGAGAGAGATAGAGAGAGAGAGAGAGAGAGAGAGAGAGAGAGAGAGAGAGAGAGAGAGAGAGAGAGAAAGAGAGAGAGAGAGAGGAAATTGTGAGCAGATTTCAGTGACCATGTAGGTTAAGGTAGGAGAGGTGATGACGTGTCGCATAGGTATAGTTTTAAGAAGAAATGTGGAAGGACAGAGGGTGATGGATTCTGGACAGGATGGAAATGCTGTGGTGAATACATTTGATGAGAAGAACACTGGGTGATGTAGAAAGGTAGACTAATCTCTTGCAGAAGGTGGAATCTGAAAGAGATAGGAGACTGTAAGATGGTGTCATGAGAGGATGTAGCTAGGTAGCATCAGAAGTATGTGAGTGAAGGCACTACAGATGTAGAAACAGGTTTATGTAAATGTAAACAAAATCCAGCTGGACCTTCAATTCTTCCTGTGTCTCTAAGAATAAATGTAACTTTGAGCTCTGATTAGGATCCTACATGAGTCATGTCATCTTTATTAAGACAGTTTTGCATACCTATTCTGTGTAACATTATCTCAGGTTTCCAGATGGTCTCCTGGAGTCTGAGTCGCTCTTCATCAATCCAAATGCCTTCAGCCTCCTGCTTCAGTCCAAGCTGCTGACTGCAGCAGAGTTCCTCCTGTTCCTCTTTAATCTGTGGAGGCTCTGGGTCCTCCTGGTTCAGAATGGAGTTCCTCTCCTGATTATAGACCTGCTGCACATCCAGACCCTCCTCTTCCTCACAGTCATGTTTTTGTGGGAGGTCTTGGGGAAAAAAGAAACACAAGAACAAGGTTACTAATGCCACGTTTCCATTAGTACCTACTCAGTGCGGTCAACTGGGCACAACATGGTGTTGTTTTGTTTCCACTGCAATTGAGGACCACCTCAATGTGGGTGGAGTCAATATAGCAACGCCGGCAGCAGTCTCTTGACGTAATTTGTATGCTACTCAAAACACAACAATGGATGAGATAGAGGCAAGCTAAGCTAATGCCAGTTTACTATCATCATTATGCAGAAGTCCCCCATACAAAGGATGGATGAAGGTTATCACTCTTAAGTGTTAACCCTATACCGCCAAACATGTCATAATCAACTTAGTTTACTTCAAAAATGCTGCAGTTCGCGTACTTCTGGCAACAATTACCGTAATAACCCTATGTTGGATGTGAAGTGCAGTTTCTCAGCTTTCAGAAACCATTTGAATTTTCCAATAGTCACGTTATTACGGTAATTCAAAGTTCCTTTGATCAGCCGCCTCAGGCTCAGTGTTAACCAACTCTTCACGGCTAGTAGGGGCAGGTAACAGGTGCTTCAGCAGCAATCGCCCAGCAGTATAGGGTTAAAATATGTATGCTGTGTGTGCGCTTCAGATGGTTCTCTTGTTGCAAAACTACTACTGCAAACTGTCAGCCTGGGCATTCAACCGGTGCTTTGTGCCTCCAGTTTTTTGCTGTCGGATTTTAAAAATGGCACGGTTGATTCTGATGAAGGAGTCGCTCTCACGCCTCCGCTAGTGACGACACTCCCTGGCTAATGAGTGGCATACTGTTCTTCCACGACACATTTTAGGATCACCTCGGTTGCTTGGAACCCCAGCTGAGTGAGTACTAAAAAAGTACCTGTTACCAGGTACTAATGGAAATGCCTTCAAACCGCGCCGAGTCAAGTCGAGCCACGCTGACTAGGTACTAATGGAAACGCAGCTTAATGTGATGATACAAAAACATTGTGTGCTACAAGAATAAGGTTTCTCACCTGTGTGAACTCTCAGATGTTTAGTAAAGTTAAATTTATACTGAAATGTTTTCCCACAGGTGTCACATAGTAAAGACTTTTTACTTGTGCCAGTTTGATTCTGACTCTCTGACACAGGAGAGTTGTCTGATCTCTGACTGTGACTTCTCTTTCTATGAGATCTCTTCTTCAGTTCTTCATTTCTACTTGATCCTGAGTCCGCATGCTGGCTTTTTTCCTGATCTCGGCTCTCTGCTTCAGGTGAGCTGTGAGAAAGGAGCTGCTCACTGTTTTGTTCTGATTTTTTGTGGTCACTTTCCTTGTAAGTAAGAGTCACCATGAAGGTATCAGCCTCCTGCTTCAGTCCAAGATGCTCTCCATCCTGACTGCTGCAGAGCTCATCCTGTTCCCCTTTAATATTTGGATACTCTGGGTCCTCCTGGTCCAGACTGGAGTTCCTCTCCGGGTTACAGACCTGCTGCACATCCAGACCTCCCTTTTCCTCGCAGTCATGTTGTTGTGGGAGGTCTTGAGGAACAAAGAAACATGAGAACAAGGTCACTAATGTGATGATACAAAAACACACACACATAACTATTTTACACAAGCATTTATCAAAACCTGAATGTTGAAATAAAAAATGTTGATCATTTCCACACAAATGTTTTGAGAGACAGCGAGCTCAGATTGTGGCATGACTGGTGCCACAGGGAAGTGTCGCTCATTTGGTCCATTTTGTGCTGAAGAAGAGAGAAAGGAGGCATCAAACAGTCCCTTTTATGTGAGCGCACACAGAACCTGAAGCAGAAAGACTGGCTGAACAGGGAAAGTTAATAACCATAGTCACAACAGAGCTCAACAGTGAGGCTCACAAAGTCAAAATCCCATTCAGGGATTCTGATTATGAGCCATAACGCTGTGACCATCTTAAGTAGACTTACTATGAGCTACGACACTGTGAAACAATGGTTTGTGCTCCTGCAGAAACCACAAGTCTGTGCAAACAAAAAGCCCTTTATTCATGACGTCATGGAAAAAATCTATACCCACAATGTGACGTCTCTGATTGGTAGAGGTCGCTGTTACCAAGGAAGAGTTTGAACCCGCTAACTACAGATAGAACGATTGATTGTCCAGGGACCGGAGATGGCTGGTCAAATCTCTGCAGACTTTGAGAGTTTCAGAGTAAAGATTAAATACAAAAACCAGAGTTCAAACGTAGACTCAGCCTGAGTACAAATTTGAGATGAGGTCAGCAAGTACTGTGTAGGTGTCCTGCTTTAGGATGCTTTAGAACCCTCCTGCACTCCCCTTTTTTTCTAAAGAACATTCATATCTACTGACCAGCTTTGTTGCTTTTTCAACTATTTGAATGACGGGCAAATAGATATGCACACTCACAGCCACCCACACTAACATGGGACCACAATGGAAATAAATTTTGTGCAATCCTGGCTTCTTATGCCATGTAATGTTATGTTTTTGTAAGGCAAGATTAACCGAATATACTAAACTAAACTAAACTAAATAAACGTGTTTAGTTGTATAGCTTCAATTCAGTTTTTTGTTCCATTTATTTGTTTTTATCATTGTGCTTTTGTACAACCAAGTTAAGAACAATTAATAAGGCTAAAACATCAAATATTTTATAGGCCTTATGATATAATTTTATTATTGTCATATTAGCTGGTTTGGTCCCAATGTCAGCAGAAATGGCAAATTCTAAAACTTGGAAAATATGAGAACACATTGTTGACAAACACGACACCCAAAAAGTGACTTATTGGTGGTATTAGGGGTGAGCTGGCAGGTAATAATAATAATAATAATAATAATAATGCCTTAAACTTATATAGCACTTTTCAAGGTACTCAAAGACGCTTTACAATTCCATGCACTATTCATTCACACCTCAATCATACTTGGTGGTGCTAAGCTACTAATGTAGCCACATCTGCCCTGGGGCAGTCTGACAGTTCGTGCCTACGGCCCCTCCGACCACCATTCACACTTAGGCAATGTGGGTTAAGGGACAAGTTAAAGGTCAAAGGTCTCTCTCTCTCTATTTGTCTCATCAGTATCATCAGCTACGGGTGGCAGCGGCACAACGGGTAGGTGCGCACCTCGCAACCAGAGGGTCACTGGTTCGAGTCCCTGTCTGAGTGCACACTGTCGTTGTATCCCTGGGCAAGACACTTAATACAGCTGCTAGAAAAATGTAAGTTAATCAGAAAAGTACCCAGTGACATGCTGAACAAGAATATCGGGGAGTTTGTAAAGAAACAAGCTGATTTATATTTTTCATGGATTTTTTTTTTAAATACCTTCTTATACAGAAGTGGGTGTATGATGTGGTGATTTTTGAAAGGTAATAATTTCAAAATGCTGCAGTCAAACAACTTGAAAATGTTCTCAGAGGCACCTAAGAACATGTTTAATGAGGATATGGTGGAGTTCGCAGAAAACTATTTGATTTAATTTTTTTTTGTATTTTTGAATATCTGCTGATGAAGCAGTGATTGTGGCCATATTTCTATTTCTAGGCTGCAAAAATTTCAAATGTCTAGAGCCATTTCACTTGAGAATGACTAAGGATGTACTTGAGGATTGGGTGAACAGGAAATTTTAGGTTAATTGCTGATGAAAGTTTGATTAGATCTTTTTCATGCAGTTACAACCATGTACCTACATATTATTATTATATCTAGGTATCATAATGCATTTGACTTATATAATAATTATCTAATATTAGGCAAATACTGCATTAACCATTTGAAGCTTGTCTTTGAGCATGAACATGGTGCCATATACTTGTAACAACCTGGTTATAATATTGTTGGAGATATGTAAATATGCTTTGGTTGTGTATCACTTTAGTTTTATAGAATATGCAAACTATTTTAAAAAGGGCACTAAATTATATTATCTAAGTCTGTTAAAATATAGATTGCTAAATTTACGAGGTGCACCTAAAGGCACCATTTGTTGAACCGCATATACTGATGTCGATGCGCAATTTTTACTCCAGCGCGGATGGCGTGACTCTAGTACAGGGCTATTCAATTAGCGGCCCGGGGGCCACATCCGGCCCGTGGACCCCCTTTGACTGGCCCACACCCCGACTGACCCAACATAAGCCGCAAAAAGCGCATTTAAATTATATTTGCTGTGAGAGTTTAAAAATTCCCACCCTTCCTCTTGTGCTTGAACGCGCCGCTCCCGGTATCGTACAACGCCAGCCCAGAATACTCTCTCCAAGTACGACAACCGCGAAAATATGTCACTGACAGGTCAGAAACGTAAAATTGACAATGAAAAACGCCGTTTTAACCC
>JAVDPK010001465.1:257185-272411 GCA_034780415.1 Cichlasoma orientale | reverse complement strand
CTGAGCCTGGTTCTGCTGGAGGTTTCTTCCTGTTAAAAGGGAGTTTTTCCTCCCCACTGTCGCCAAGTGCTGCTCATAGGGGGCTGTCTGATTGTTGGATTTTTTTCTGTTTTATTGTAGGGTCTTTACCTACAATATAAAGCGCCTTGAGGCGGCTGTTGTGATTTGGCACTATATAAATAAATACATTTTTGATTGAATTAACACAACAAAACACCTATCCCAGTTTTTCACCTGTTTTGAAGCATTTTTTGGAGACATGCTTGCTGTAATGTGCTGTAGAAACATGCTTCAGTGGGCTGAATTTCTTATTTGAATGTCTGAATCCTGTCTATATGCAGTCAGTCTGTTAAAGGAACAAATTAGTATTAATGCTGGAGATCAGACATAACTAAAACATCATCACTATTAAATTCTCCGCCTCCCCGAAAGGACCGGTGACCTCTGACCTCTGTGCTGAGGGTCAGGGCCTGTCTTTATTTGTTTGTATAAGCTGGTTTTGTTGCCACAGCAGAGAAAAGCCTACACACACAGATCGCCGTTTGCTTTCATTTACGGTCGTAAAATGCCTCCACAGGAAGCTCCTCTTCCTCTCACAGCAGCCAGAGTCATGTGACCTCGCTGCAACAAAACACAGCGGAGCGGAGAGGAGGAGGAGGAATGTACTGAACGTAGAGGAGAGAAACTGAAATATTAATCCAATCGATATTTGGACCAATCTGGCCACCTCAGCTGCATGAAGGCCTGGGATATTGGGACTGTGAATCATGCAAAGCTACTGTAGTAAAGTAAGGAAGTGGAAATAAGTACAATAGGCCCCGTTTAACAGGTACAGGTAAACTGCAGCTACCTGCACAGAAATCCTCTGAATAATAGGCTGTTGCTAACTGCTCAGTGGAGGCCCTGAAAACACGCCCTCATGGTTTTCTCCGCTCGACTTTTCTCCAGGTTACCGTCCGAGGTTCTGCTCAAGATTCTGTCGTACCTGGACGTGTCCACTCTGTTCTGCATTTGCCACGTCAGCAAGCTCTTCCACCAGCTCGCCAATGATGAGTAAGTGGACACAGCGGGAGAGGAAGGCAGAGCTGTGCCGCACAGCGTGGAGTGACTTAAACTGTAAATCCTGAATTTTATAGGCCACGACTTCCAGTGAGGATTTTTTTTGTTTTTTTTAGTAGACTCTTAACTGGAAGCCTTTTGTGCTTTTTTAAAAAAAATATTCAAGTAATCATTAAACTTAAAGTTAGACTATATTACCTTCGTCTTATTACCTCTCCCTCCCCTGACATCAAAGCCTGCTGAGCTGCAACATAAAACACACAGTGACAGTACACCTCTACAGCCAGCAGGTGGCAGGAATGCACCTGTAAGCTCTCTGCCAGCCAACATTAAAGGAGACGTATCATGCAAAATCCACTTTTTTAGCCCTTAAATACATTTTGTTGTGTACTTTGAGTGTGTAGCAGTGCAGGAAATGTAAATGTATTCTCTCCCGGTGCTGCGTAGATATCTTTATATTCTTTTTGGGTCATAATTTTCAGTCTGTTCAGTTTTCTCTGTTCAGTTTTCTCTGTTACGTTTTCTTTTCTGTTACGTCACAGTATTTGCAGTGGAACTGCTAAACAAGTTCATGGACTTCCAGCTAACCAATCTCGTGAATCCTCCATTTTTTTTTTCTCGCAGTGATTTTGTAGTCCAGTTCAATTATGCCGAAGTTGCACGTAGACAAGTCCAAATGTTCGGTTGTTGGGTGTATTAACCCACACGATTCCTTACATCGCCCCCCCCGGCATCAGAGCCTCTTTGAAGTGCCTGGTTACTCTCTGCGACCTGGAGGGGGGCGGGGCCTGAAATGTCTCTTTCACATTTAAAGAGACCGCACCAAAACGAGTCGCTCTAAGACGAGCCTCAGAACAGGTGTAAACGAGGGGTCTGTGGAGCTCCAATAACGAGGAATTCAGACCAAAGCATTGCAGCTCTACTTTATACAGACCATAATGAATGATTTACATATGAAAAGGAAGGATTTAAAAGCATGATACATCATGTTTAAGCAATCAAAAACAGAACATCAGACTCTATAAGAAGCACTTTTCTGTGAGCAGAGTTTAACTGTGAGCTTTGTTCTCTGCAGCGTCATGTGGCACAAGATCTACATGTCAGAGTTTGGGTGGAAGCCGAAGTCGGCCGATGACGTGGCGGTGAAAGAGGAGCTGGCGGAGGATCGATCGACGGGCCGCTGGAAAAGGATGTACTTCCAGATGGTGGCTGGGCGGGAGATGAACAAGTGGAGAAGGGAGCTGAGGGACGTCAACGTGTACACCGGCCTGCCCCGGCAGACCGAGTGGGTTCTCAGGTACGAGCAGCTCTTTCTCTAGTTTAAACTGTTCCTGCTGGGCGTGACAACAGCTGTGCTGTGCTTTCCTGCACTCAGTGTTTGCTCTTTAAAGGAAGCACATCAGGGTGCTGAGATGAAGAAGCTGTTCTCTATACAACTAAAAACAGAGGCGCACAGACTGTGAATCAAACACTTGGTAGGATTCAGCCTCTCTCGGTGCAGAGGCTAGCACAGCATGTTTGAATCCACTGACCGACTGGGTCCTGTCAGTTTGGAGTTAGCATTTTCTCCCTGCACCTGGGTTCTCTCCGGGTCCTCCAGCTTCCTCTCACAGTCCAAAGACATGCACTTTGTTTAACTGGTGATTCTAAATTGGCTGTAGGTGTGAATGTTGTGTCACTCTGTTAGTTCTTTGATGCACTGCTGACCTGTCCAGGGTGTACCTTGCCTCTCTCCCTGTGATAACTGGGATAGGCTCCAGCTCCCTTTCAACCCATAATTGGATAAATGGTTAAGTCACTAAAATAGTTGCTGGTTCGACTCCCAGCCGGCCTGTATTTCATGTCTCTCACTGCTGCGTCTCTGTATTAAAGATTCATCTCAGCTCTGCTCACTGGTGTTTGCAGGAGGTTGAATGTGAGCTGGGAGCTGACGCTGCGCACTCAGTTGGGTTGGGAGGTCACGCTGGAGCAGAGTCGAGCGTACTTCTTCGAGTCCTCCATGATCGTCCGCTGGAGCAGAGGCAGCTTCCCAGCCTATCATCACATCAGCTCCATCCAGCTGCACGGAGTCAGGAAGAAGGCGGCCAAGGAGTAAGACAACAGCCGGCCTCTCTCCGTCTGTCTGTGTTATTCTTTGTATTTAATAATAATAATGAATCAGATTTCTATAGTACCTTTGAAGGAACCCAGGGGCCAATTACCCAAAAGGTCAAAGGCTTCAATAAATAACTGGCATTTCAGCTGTCTTTAGAAAATGTGGATCTCAGAGCTGTACTGGACGTACTAGTCATTTAATCTAATGGTTAAGATTTTAATTGGCGCCCAAAACCGCTAAATTGTCCTAAATGTTACACAGCCACCTGCCACTAGATGGAGCTGCAGCCCCGACATTGTTGTAGAAAAACACCTGAAATGTGTGTCGGGCCTGTTATTGTTTATTCTGAAGGCAAAAGGATGAGATCGCAGCCACGAGTGGCGTTCTCTGAAGGGTGGCTGTGCTCTCAGAGACAGGGTGAGGGGTGCAGCTAGGGCTGGGCGATACATCGATATATTTCCATGTGTTTGTGATGCAGCCCATAGACATTTATATGTAGGCGCCATATTGAGCGGGTGGAGTGTCTGGAGTGCAACGTTCATAATGCATGCTGTGAGGTGCTGCACAGTTTATTACTGAAGAACGTTTGTTTTAAATGACTTTGTTTAGACAGTTTGAGATGATCCATCAAACTGTTCAAGTTTTGAGTTTTTCATAGTTTTAGATTCGTCGCTTAGTCTAATTTTTTCCCCCTTGTTTAGTCGACTAAAAAATTAGTCACCAGGAACATCCCAGTCTGGTGTGAGGGGTGGAGAATAAACGTTTATCTGTGGAGCGCAGAATCCAGGATGGGGCGTAGTGGAGGGGAAGATAAATACTGGGAGCATGAATGGATTTGTAGGGGAGGAGGAGTTTATAGGAGATGCGGGACTTGACTGGGGGTGGAGGTGATGTGTTGCCAGGACTCTGGCAGCTGAGCTCTGAACATCCTGCAGCATGTCCAGGGCTTGGAGAGGCAGACCGAACAGTAGTTCAGATGGAGGTGATGGAGGCATGAATGAAGGTTTCAGCTGCAGTTTGAGAGCACTGGTCAGAGTCTGGAGATGTTCTCCAGGTGGTAGAAGGCAGTTTTAGAGATGGATTTAATAGAGGGTGGAGTCCAGGATGACATCCAGGTTTCGTGTTAAGGTGTAGAACGGCCACTTTCTGCAGTAATGATAAATCTCCTCCTCCCCCAGGCCGGTCTGGCGCTCTCTGCTCTTAGACCTGCACATGAAGAGCCATCCGTGTCAGTTCATGGGCAAAGACCGACAGATCAGGCTCATGTGTCTGCCGCCAGGCGTCATCGTCGGCATCTGGAGGGTAAATATTTAACACGAACCGCTTCAAAGGTAAAAACATTTGTGTGGATGTGTTCAAATTTGTAGGTTTGGCTAGTTTTAATTTATGAGAATTTGTGTATTTTTATTTTTTCACTTCCATCTCAAGTCAGCCAATAGTATCACGCTGACACTGTTTCTTTGCTGCAGTGGAAGTACGAGGAAAACGGGAAGGAGGAAAGTTGTGGCCTTGCGTGTGTGTGTGTGTGTGTGTGTTCAGGTCGTTTCATGTTGCATAAAAATGACAAGAAATTCCGAATCTTTCGGGTGTGAACTTGTCGAACCTGCATACACACCGGACGGGTTGGGTTTTTTCAAATAAATACTCCTCATAAAACACGCTGTGAAAAAAATGCAGTCGACATCAGGTGATGATGTAATGATGTCCTGATGTTTCTGAACAAGAGAAGAAACAGATTCTGGTTTATCCAGCTCACGAGAAAGCAGCAGCAGCAGCAGGGAGAGTTTCATGGTTTGGTTCCCGGAGCTGAAGCTGCATCACGGCCGCTGTCACGCATGTTTCATGATGTCAGTGGGCAGTTTCACATGTGAGGAGGCAGAGAATAATTTCAGAGAGCCGACTGACCCGGAGCAGCGTGTGGCAAACAGATCTGACCAATCAGAGCGCTGCATTTAGCAACATGTGAGCTCATGGCTCAAAAGGTGCACCGATGTACTGAATACATACAGTGGTGCTCCAGTTTCCTCCCACAGTCCAAAGACATGCAGTTACTGGGGTCAGGTTAAGTTGCCCACAGGTGTGAATGTGAGTGTGTGTCTCTTTGAGACAGACTGGTGACCTGTACAGGTGAACCCTGCCCCTCTGGGATAGGCTCCAGCGCTCCCGTTACTCTGAATTGGATAAGTGAAGGAGGATTGATGAGTAAAATAAAAAGTAAAAACACTGAAGTTTTTGTGTGTAGGGTCAGAGCAATGTGGCCTTCATCATGATCAGCCTGCACTTCCACAAGCTGGTGGAGAAGAGTCTGCTGGGATCTCCAGTCTGGTACGTTTGTGTTAAAATAGTTCAGACAAAACGTTTTATTGTACAATAACCTTAATGTATTTAATGAAGCCACACAAGACCCGATCACATGAAGGATTTCCAGTATTTGAAGTACATAGAGTTTTTATTCACCTTATTATTTGCAGTATTTTTGAGCCCTCAGAACTTCTGCAGATGTCCGCATGAAAATTTCAGGGCTGAAAGAATTTCATTTAGAAACTGTGTTCTGACCCGCGCTCCAGCTGTGAGACTGAAGCCAGCTTTATCTCCAGAGTTTCAGTAAACAGAGTGATGCCTGTGATGCAGAGGAGTGAGCACTGCTACCCCGGATGTTTGATCATTCACTGGGGAAAACTTTCCTCTTATTATGTCAAATAATAATAACGGGTCATTTAAATATGTGCTTCACAAACAAACTTTTACATCTATGATAAATTTAAGATTAACTTTTTTTTGGTTAAATATTCAGTCTTGTTTTAATGAAGCTTGATTGTCCCATCCTGCAGCCTGTACTCTGAACCTGTGGACCCGCCGCCTGCCGACGACTCGGACCTTAGTTTTGGTCTTCACAGCTACAGTCTGCACTTCGTGCTGCACAACACCGGCGCTGAGATCATGTCGGGACACTTCGGCCAGCTCTCCTGTGGCAGAGGTAATCAGAGTAATGAGATTACATTTGTACTGAACTGTCTCTGGCCTGATTGCTGAGTAGAAGCAGCTGCACTGGAACGAGAGCAGGGCCTGCGGGGGTCCTAATTTATACTGATATTCTCGTGGACGATACGGCACAGCCCACGTAAAGACCTATAATAGATCAAGAACCCCAACAATCAGAAGAAATCTCTCCTGCAGCGTCAGAATAGTTCAGACCTGAATGACTTTAGTATAATAAGCTGCTCTGGTTACGGTGTAAAAAACTACTTTCTCCATGTTATTTTATTGGGCTGTGATCAGTTCAGAGCCAGTGTGGACTGGTGGAGCTGAAGGTCATCAACAGGACCAACGTGTCCCAGCATAGACTGCTGTCTGGAAGCATCAAGCTGCCCTGGAAGAGCGAGGAGCTGGAGGGCTCAGTGGAGGTACGTCTGTCTGACACACCGCCTGCTTTTTCTTTGCTTTTTGATTCGGTCACAGCTCCAGGAAACACTTTCTCACTGCCCCACGCTTCGGCCGTTGAGAGGAAGGATTACATTTTAAGACATTTATGATGTTTGTGAGCTTTATCCAGTCACGCTGCTCACACCACGCTGAGATATGCCAACATTTCAGCTAACGGCTCTTTGGGAATCATCGCGTTGGTGCACAAATACTGTTTTATGCGCTCAAACTGTTATTTTCATCTAAAAACTGGGAACAAATGATGATTTTGTGACAGGCAGCTTTAACACTGGTTCATCCTTTGAGGTTAGGGCCTTTTCATGCTTGAACAGGTCAGCGTGACTTAACGAACAGATCATTCCTCTGGAAAAGGTCGGCTACAGGAACTGGAAATTGAGGGGAAAAAGCAGCCAGTGAGAACTGTTGGTCAGGACCACGTTAAAGAATCAGACAGTTTTTGGATGTGAAATAAACTGCAATAAGTTTTTAAAACTCTGCTGATAGAATCAGAATCTGTGAAGCAGCCAGTCGGGTCAGCGTGTTTTCAGTCAGCTGCTGTGGAATTAGCCTCGTTCTGACTCGGCTCTGACGGTTCGTTCTTGCCCCGCGTAGAACTGCTGCATCATGACGCTGACGCTGCTCGACGAGTTCCAGAAGCCCTTCTGGTGCGTCAGCTCCCCCGTCACCATCTCGATGGTGAAGTCGCAGTCCTGCTGCTACAGCGGCGACAGCTTTCTGATGCTTTACAGCAGCTCCGAGGGTCAGGCGAAGATGAAGCTGGTGTGGCTGAAGGAGCAGCAGCAGTTCTTCCTCATCAGCCTCACGCTCTACGTCCCCATCGACAGAGTCAACAAGCACTTCAGCACCAATTACGGAAGCTGAGCTGGTCCATTCAGGTTCTCCTCAGTAATCAGTTGAGTCTGAGGAGAAGAAACGAGAATCTGCCTCACGTGTTTGAAGGTTTGTTATCAGTTAAAAGATGAAAGCTTGAATTTAAATTTACCAGCTTCTGATATTAATTCGTATAATACAGACAGTATTCAGTGTTTCTTCGTTACGCTCTTTAGTTTGAATCACAAACACATGCAGGGATTTCATGTGTATCATAAGCTGCTCCTCTGTTTTATTTTTGGTGCTGATCAATTCATTTTTCATGTTTGGGAAGCAGCTTCCTAATTAAATATGGTTGCACATTAAAACCAAGCAGACTTTTTCATTAATCTTCATTCCTCAGCCAGATAATCTGGAGATAATCCAGAGGCCATCTCTGGATTTGATGAGATTTGCACCTTCATGCTGATGGAGGAACAGTTCCTCTGACCTACACCTTTACCTGAAGAGACACTTTTCTTTCCTAGGAAACTTTTAGAGCCGTGTTTGTTTCAGAATCCAGACTTCTTTAAGAGTAGGGAAACTCAAAGGGGTTCCACTCTAAAGCCAGTCAGATGGGCGTGCACACCATTATTACCATAAATGTATGAAGAACTCAAAGAGCCACTGATATAAGTTAATATAAATAAATTAGTTCAGCAGAGCATCAGACCAGTAAAGGAAAAGCTGGCTCTGCAGATGTTGACGTGCACGGCTATCCTCAGACCCCCTTTTCAGCCTTTAGTCAAGTCTTTCACAATCTAATGTTTTCTTTTTAAAGAAGGCTCCCTCATTTTTTGGGGGAAGCGTTTTCCTCACATAAAGAAAACCCCTCTTCCTGGTTTCAGGGTTAAGCACAAGTCCTTCTAAAGCTCATCATGGATTCCTGCTTCCTTGGTTTCTAAATGTTGTTTGGAGTCCGCATTTCCTGTAAAAGGAAGGAAGGAAGTGGAGGATGCAGACTAAGGACACATGCAGCTGAAATTACTGAGACGTGACATCTGTAGACCTCAGCAGTCAGTTGGGAGAGTTAACAGCAAAGGGCTGGTATGTGCTTGTTTTAGTCTCTTTATGGTGAGCTTCATAATTTTCATGATCTTCTTACTGAGAGAAACAAATTAAATGAGGAAAAAAGACCAAATCTTTTATACCAAACTTCATCAACTTAAAAGCAGAAATGAACTTTAAAAACATCAGCTGTGAATCTGACAACGTGCACGCGCCGTAGTAGGAGGAGCCTCAACTCAGCTCGATTTTTAACTGCGGTGTCTCCTGCTTATCGAACATCATAAAAACCGGATGATAACACAGACGCAGTGATCAAAGAGTTGTGAGACTGCATCCATAAATGTACAAGGTTGCACTGCTTCCACTGCGATTGTCTCTGATAACATAAAGGAAAATACGGATGTATCGAAGCTGAGCTTCATTAAACTGGCTGCACAAAATACTGTTTCAGAGACAGCGAGTTGATACTTGGTTGAAACTGCAAAACTCCCCGAATGCTCTTCCTCTGAAGTCTGCTGCTCGTTTTTCAGAGCGAAGGGGACGAGTTTGAAGTGTTTTTTTTTTTTTTTTTAAATTTTTGTTTTTTAATAGGCCAAGATTTAACTTTGGGTGTCTCTCACTACAGCATCGTATCACTTCCTGTTCCTGTTACAGAGCACAGAGGTGTTTTTGTATACCTCGATAATGAAATAAATTATCTAGCTTGGTGTAATCTTCTCGTGCTTTATCCAAAGTGGTGTTAATTTCATTGACGAAATATTTTCGTCATAGTTTTCTTCAACGACCTTTTTGTTCATGACGAAAACGAGTCGATAACTAAATAAAAACTACCTAAATGATAAAAACGATGACAAAATTTATTCACACTTTTGTCAACAAATGAAAACAAGATGAAAGTGCTTGGCGGGGACGACATCCAATCAGAACTTATTTAATTTTGTGACAGGGCGGGACAAGTTAGGAAACCATCCAATCAAACGCACAGTTTCACAAATTTGATCTAAACTCAGGAAGGCCACACTAACCTGTGAATTGTCGCTACTTCTGATAGAACTGTTATGTAGACAGTGTCAGCAGGGAGAAAGAAGAGCTGATGTATGGACATTTCTCGTTTGACGTCATGACAGAAAAAAAAACGATGTGTAAACCATGTGGGGCGACTATCTCGGGTAAAAATGCGACGAATCTTAAAAGACATCTGCAAGCCAGTCAGCCAGATCTCCATGCAAAGGTAAGCATTTTAATGTCATGCAGGGTAAAGTGTTATTACCAGTGGATTAGCCTTTCCTAACCTCAGTCCTGAGGGCACACTGCGCTGTACTTTTCAGAGCGTTCCTGCTGCTAAAGATGTTTGTGCAATATGTTTGTGTGTGCATTGGTCTTTCAAGCATTAATAATATACAATAACTTTTAATAAATGTTTAACTTTAATTTAAACCTCAATCAGCTGCAGGACTGCTTTCAGAGTGCAACGTGGTCTGTATTCGATCACCTGGAGCTAGAGGAGCGCACAGATGCTGTTTTGTCATACATCAGATACTGCACAGACACCGTCACCGTGAATAAGCGGATCCGGGTCTATCCTAATCAAAAACCCTGATGACCTCAGAGGTGAAGGAACTTTTGAAGGCCCAGAATTCCGCCTTCAATTCAGGTGACAGAGCTCTGTACAGTACGACTAGGTCTGACCTCAGGAGAGGCATGAAGGCTGCTGAGGAGGAAAGTGGAGTTGCACCTAGAGAATAACGATTCTCAGCGGGTGTGGCAAGGAATCAGCATCTGACGAGCTACAAAGTCAACTCATCAGCAGCTGTCAATACAGATGCCTCCTTAGTGGATGAACTCAAGCACTTCTTCACCCGCTTCAAGTCATCCAGACCAGCCACACCCCTGGTGCCCTGCCCAGCCCCAACCATTCACTCTCCAGGAACACCAGGTGAGGCACACACTAAAGGCTGTTAACCCATGGAAGGCTGCTGGACCGGATGGGGTCCTGGGCAAAGTGCTAACCAGGATATTCAACACATCCTTAACTCTACTAGAGGGCAGAATACTTTCCATTTAAGGCAGCCATCATTTTTATTTCCTTTTACCGTTGTTAGAACATGTCAATAAAAGCATGCTGAGAGTTAAAGCTGGTGTCCTTCTGAGTTTTGACACCAATAATTTAACTATGAACTGTAACAGTAATTTCTTGCAGTAATTTTCTGAACTAGATTCAGTTATCAGCTGACTTTGGTTTGCAGGATGGAGAAAAACATTCGAGCAGTCTACAACTTTTGAGGAGTTACAAACTGCTCGACTGTTTTTCAGACAGCACCCAGGACAGAACGATCGTAAACCTTCAAATAATCTGATAGATCTGTCTTCTTGTTCAAGTATCAGTCTGTAGGGGGCGCCATGGTGGCTCAGCGGATGAGCAGGCGACCACGTATGGTGCATGGCGGTGCAGACGGCGCAGGTTCGCGTCCCGACCTCTCGCCATTTACTGCGTGTCTTCCCTCATCTCTCTCCCCCTGATTTCCTCTCTCTCTACACTGCTTACTATCAAGTAAAGCCATAAAAGGCTAAAATAATAATAAAAAAAAGTATCAGTCTGTGCAACAGTCATGCACATTTTCACATATGTCTGTAATGCAACTTTTACACACACATTTTAGAAGATCGTTACCTAAATCATTTATTTGTAATTATTTGTATTCAGAGTATTGATCATAATCAACAGCAGTTTCAATAACAAACTCCATTAAAATATTCACACAGTTCCTCAAAATGTTCAGTTTCTCCAAACAAAAGAAAAAAATGGTTACATAGTTTCATGACTCTCGTTTTATGTGACTGAAATTAAAGAAAAATCAAATCCAGATAACTGAAAGGTATATAAAAAGTAAAAGTCTTCAACATTACTGATTATTAAATGAATTATTAATTAATAGAGCAATAAACAGAAAATAATTGAATGACATTTAAAGACAAAACTGTGTTTGAGTCAGTTTGAGTGTGGCTTTCTTCACTTTTATGCACTTTCATGTATGTGGTGAGCTGCACTGCTTTTCATTCGAAGCACATTCTGATGTAAGTAGTAAAAGCAGAAACGAAATACAAACATGCAAATCAATGAATGTCGGAGGATTATTTTCTTATATCCTAAGATTCAGCTTTCTTTCTCTCATGCCCCGTTATGCTTAACCCCTTGACCCCTACATGTTGGAGAAGTGCACGCATGCAGGACCTCCTCAAGTGAGACAGTTCCCTGTTTTCTCTCATTGCCTCCGTCTACGAACACACAGGACTTCTTTGCTTCATCTGCTACATAAATCTTGTTGACCTCTGTAGGGTAACCGGAGAGCTTGCAAAGCCTTTAGATGAGCATACTGGTGACCTATGTGCGATTGACGGGGCATATGATCAGAGGAGCAGAGTTTCTGCCCCTGTCATTGGTACACGGACTGAAGAATGGGAGAAGATTATCAGTGAAGCAGTAGCCAGTAAAGGAGTAGAGACGCTCTGCAGTATCTGCGTTATAAAAGGAGATCAGACCCTCCTCGTAATCCACAAACACCCCGACTTTCTGTAGCTGGGACTTTGGAGATAAACTCACTATGGGGTCATCGATAGCCTTGTATTCATCTCCATTCCTCAAACAAATAGTCCAGATACCATCCTCAGGACTGAGAGTAATATTTCCCATCCTGTCAATTGACTCTACGGCAATTCCTAAATCCCAGGCAATCTTCCCCTTAACCTGAACCTCATAATAAGCTTTTCCTGAAGAGAAACTCTGCTTTCCTAAGACATCAATACTTTTCTTAAACCTCTTTGGACTGAATGGGAGCTTCTGCCTCACATCGCCAGCATGAACTCTTTTCCCATCCTCAGACAGGATGAGAGCAGGATGCACTGTATCAGGATCCAAAGTCACCTCCACTTCAAACTGCTGGATGCTCTGCAGCTCAGCCTTATTTCGTTCATAGTCTTCCTGATCAGAAGAGTCGTGGGTTTCAGTGGCCACTGAGTGTCCGACTGAAGAAATGATCAGAGGAGCAGAGTTTTCTCCACCATCGTTGGTACACGGACTGAAAAATGGGAGAAGATTCTCAGTGAAGCAGCAGCCAGTAAAGGAGTAGAGACGCTCTGCAGTATCTGCGTTATAAAAGGAGACCAGACCCTCCTCGTAATCCACAAACACCCCCACCTTCTGAGGAGGAGACTTTAGACAGAGACGCACTACAGGATGATCATTAGCTGTGTACTCATCTTTGTTCCTTAACCATACAGTCCAGAAGCCATTCTCTGGACTCAGTGTGATTTGGTCCTTCCTGCTGATGGACTCACTGGCCACTCCTACAGTCCAGGCAGTCTTCCCCTTAACCTGAACCTCAAAGTAAAACTTTCCTGAAGATATGCTTTGCTTTCCTAAGACATTAACACATGCATTAAACCTTTTAGGGTTATATGGAAGCTTCTGCCTCACATCACCAGCATGAACTCTTTTCCCATCCTCAGACAGGATGAGAGCAGGATGCGCTGTATCAGGATCCAGAGTCACCTCCACTTCATACTGCTGGATGCTCTGCAGCTCAGCCTTATTTCGTTCATAGTCTTCTTTGGAAACACTTAAACGTGTCCTGATATTTGGTGTCTGACTAACAGGAGATATGATGAGTGGAGCAGAGTTTCTGCCCTCATCATTAGTAAAAGGAGTAAAGAATGGGAAGAGTTTTTCAGTGAAGGAGCAGCCAGTAAATGAGTAGAGATGATCTGAAGAATCCACATTATAAAAAGAGACCCGACCCTCTTCATAATCCACAAAGACTCCCACCGTCTGAGGCTGTGACTTCAGAGAGAGACAAATTTGATCATCGTCATTAGCTTTGTACTCATCTTCATCTGTCACCATTATAGTCCAGTATCCATTTTTGGGGTTTACGCTGATATTTCCTTTCCTCTTGATTGACTCTTTGGCCACTCCTAAAGCCCAGGCAGTTTTCCCTTTCACTTGAACTTGGAAATAAAATTTCCCTCTGGTAAAGCCCTGTTTGCCCAAAACATTCACAACTCTGTGGAATCTCTCAGGGTTGTTGGGGAGATTCTGCCTCACATCACCATGTTGTACTCTTTTCCCATCCTCAGACAGGATGAGATTTGGATGCGCTGTATCAGGATCCAGAGTCACCTCCACTTCATACTGCTGGATGCTTTGGAGGTCATACTTGGCCTTATTTTGGTGACGTTCTTTCTCGGGACCACAGTAATGTCTCTTGCAATCTAAAATGAGCGAAAGACACAATCAGTGTTGTACAGTAACAGTTATTTGTATTCTAATTGAAACATGTCATATAGTTTTACTAAGTAAAATTTATCTTTAATCTTGTATTCCAGGCTAGACAATTGTTGGTTATGACCCTGATGGTGCTTATCAGGAATGTAACCAGGGTTTAGAAATTAGTGAGGTCCAGAAATCTTAAAGGGGATATATCGTACCTTTAAAATCCTTCCTTTTCATATATAAATCATTCACTTGTGGTCTACATAAAGTAGAGCTGCAATGCTTTGGTCTAAATTCCTCGTTATTGTAGCTCCACAGACTCTTTTACCCCTGTTCTGATGCTCGTCTTAGAGCAGCTCGTTTTGGTGCGGTCTCTTTAAATGTGAATGAGACATTTCACGCCCCGCCCCCCTCCAGGTCGCAGAGCATTCCACTCCACCCCGTCCGGCCATTTTTGTAGTTTGATAGCAGCGATACGAATAGATACTGGCAGAGAAACAGACACTTGAAAGAGGCTCTGATGCCGGGGGGCGATGTAAGGAATCGTGTGGGTTAATACACCCAACAACCGAACATTTTGACTTGTCTGCTTGCAACTTCGGCAGAACTGAACTGGACTATAAAATCGCTGAGAGGAAAAAAAAAATAGCGGATTCACGAAATTGGTTAGCTGGAAGTCCATGACCTTGTTTAGCAGATCCACAGCAAATACTGTGATATAATGGATAGGAAAACGTAACAGACTGAAAATTATGACCCAAAAAGAATATAAAGATATCTACGCAGCACCGGGAGAGAATACTTTTAAATTCCCTGCACTGCTACACACTCAAAGTACACAACAAAAATGTATTTAAGGGCTAAAAAAGTGGATTTTGCATGATATGTCCCCTTTAATCGGAGGTGTAGTCCTATGTGATAAAGAACATTATTGGCTGTAACTGATCACATGATAAAATGTTAGACTGTCTTTATGTAATGTTTCACAATAAAAGCCTGGTTAAGAAATTAAATCTTTGAGTACTGAGACTCTAGTTCAGGGGTCTCCAACCTTTTTGACCCTGAGAGCTACTTCAAGGGTACCGAGTAATACGAGGAGCTACTTGTTTGAAACAAAACTCACAGAGTAACAAAGTTACACAGTTCATCTTAATTAATGGCAATATTAATAATAAAAACATATCTGAAGAGATTGATCATGCTAGTGTTATTCATTCCTCACAATCAGGGGCGCAGCTGTATACTTTCTGAGGTGTATGCGAACACATTTTTAGGCGCCCCCCCATGCCCCCACGCGCACACACAAAACACACCCTTTCAATGTTTGCTGTGTTCATGTGTGCAGATCTCACTTATTCAAGGACTTATAAAATACAAGACTTCTATTACAGGCTTTCTTCTATAATTTCTATATTTTTATATATTTATAATTTCTTCTATAATTTATCTGTTTTATGAGTCACCATCTAGTTAAACAAGTTATTACAAGTTCCCTTATTTTT
>JAVDPK010001465.1:155012-166436 GCA_034780415.1 Cichlasoma orientale | reverse complement strand
TCACACACCCACCCACTCTAACTGTGCAATACCCACATCTCTGTGCGATATTATATTATTCATAATGAACAATATCTATCAGCCCTATACTGTGTAATATCCAATATTCATTCACCAAGTGCAATACTCACATCTTCATTTTTACATGTATATACTTATTTTATTTTTTACAATGTATATATTTTTATACATTGTTTTATTTTGTGTATATTTTTAGAAGTTCTAGTTTATATTTTAGGAAGTGTGACTTCCTACTCCCTGGCGCTGAACAGGAGTGGCCCTCCAATCTCACTGTACATTCTGTATAATGACAATGAAGACATTCTATTCTATTCAAATAGTTCATGGCTTCACTGATCAAACTAAAGTTAATGTGCAGAAAATGATCTGCTTCTTCTTTTGTTTTTTCAGATTTGACTGATTTTCTGTGAAATATCCCCCGCGGAGCTCTGATCAGGATCCTCCAGGAGTCTCATTCATGTGTGAGTTCATGGAGCCCCTCGGAGTGACTCACCTGTTCTGTGCAGCTTTATTTCGGGCTTCCAGGTGATATCCAGCAGTCTGCGCTGACGGCCGATCTCTTCCTCGTACTGGACGATGGTTTTTTCAAACTCTGTGAATATTTCTTCAGCAGCAGCAGTTAGCCGCTCGCTGATAAACTCTCTCAGATACTGAACTGAAGGCATTGCTACTGCAGCAGCTCACAGATTCAGCTCACACACCGTAACACGACCCACTTCCTGCTTACTTACTGAAGCTAACGTCGCTTCCGCCGTTTCTTTGTTTACTTCCGCCCGGTGTCACATTGTGCAGATCCGGAAAGAACAGATGAGTTTCTCTCCTCTTTTTTTTTTTATTCACACAGTATGATCCAAATTACTTTGACGCCTTTTTCTCGTTTTTCTTCTTTCTGACAAACAAATTCATCACTCAGTATTTCCTGCTCAGGAGTGGGTGGGGCTTCAGCCCTCCTCGCTCCTGATTGGCTGCATCAGTCGTTTGCCCTTCTTTCATTTTTGTTTAATTTATTAATATATAACATATTATATAATATAACAAAGTGTTGAGACAAAAATGCATGAATAAAAATGATCATGAAATAGAAAGTAAAGATGCAGCAGGCTTTGAGTTCATCAGCAGGGATGTGGAGTTTGATCTTTGCATGTTTACATTTATTTCTGTCTTCTATAAATACTCCAACTTTCACTGACAACACATCCAAAGTGTGCAAATGTTTAGTATTAGAGTGAAGCCAATTTTGAAAATCATTCCAAAATTCATAAACTACTTTACATCCCTCTGAGTTCTGTACAAAACAAAGCAAAATTATGGGGGGAAAAACAACTTTGTGTTAATTTGGCATAGAAAAAAAGAGAGAGAGTGTGGCTTCTTTTCCAAACAGAATCCTCTCGGGATGTTTTCCATTTTCAGATGCAGCACCAGTAATCTACAGGAGCACATTAACATTACAGACCAATCAAGAATAACATTCTGACCAGCACTGATTATTTCTTCATCAAGGCACCTGTTATTGGGGGGGATTTATTAGGGAGCAAGTGAACATTTTACCCTCAAACCTGATGTGTTATTAGAAGGAAAAATAGGCAGTGTAAGGATTTGAGTGCATTTGAGGCCAAATTTTAATGGCTAGACAACTGGTTCAGAGCATCTCCAAAACTGCAGCTCTTGTAGGGTGTTCCCGGTCTGCAGTGGTCAGTATCTATCAAAAACAATCCAAGGAAGGAACAACAGTGAACCAGTGACAGGGTTATGGGTGACCAAGGCTCACTGATGCATGTGGGGAGCGAAAGCTGGTCCATGTGGTCCAATCCAACAGACAAGCCACTCTAGCTCAAACTCCTCAAAAGGTTCAAGCTGGTTCTGATAGGAAGGTGGCAGAATACACAGTGTATCACAGTTTGTTGTGTATGGGGCTGAATAGCAGCAGACCAGTCAGGGTGCCCATGCTGACCGCTGTCCAATGCCAAAAGCACCAACAATGGGCAGGAGTATCAGAGCTGGGCCACAGAGCAATGAAAGAAGGTGGCCTGGTTTGATGAATCACGTTTTCTTTTACATCATATGGATGGCCGGGTGGATGTGCATTGCTTACCTGGGCAACACCTGGTATGAGGATGCACTAATGGAAGAAGGCAAGCCAGCAGAGGCAGTGTGATGCTTTGGACAATGTTCTGCTGGGAAATCTTGGGTCCTGCCATCCATGTGGATGCTACTTTGATATGTACGACCTACCTAAGTATTGTTGGAGATTTTAGATTCTTCAAAGTCGGCACCTTTTGCTTTGCTTCATGAGGTAATCACCTGAAATGGTTTTCTAACAGTCTTGAAAGATTTTGAATAAATCCCTAACAGTGTCACCAGCAAAGCACCCCATACCGTCACACTTCCTCCTCCATACCTCACAGTGAGAACTACACATGTAGGAACCATCTGCTCACCTTTTCCGCATCTTACAAAGACATTTTGGACTCATCAGACCAGAGGACAGATTTCCACTGGTCTAATGTCCCTTCCTTGTGTTCCTCGGCTCAAGCCATTCTCTTCCTCTTGTTCTTAGAAGTGGCTTCTTTGCAGCAGTTTGACCATAAAGTCCAGATTCACGCAGTCTTGTCTGAACAGTTGATGTTGAGATGCGTGTTCTACTTGAACTCTGTGAAGCATTTAGGTGGGCTCTTATCTGGGGTGCTTGCAGTTTCTGAGGCTGGTAACTGATGAACTGATCCTGTGCAGCAGAGGGAACTCTTGGTCTTCTTTCCTGGGGCAGTCCTGATGAGAGCCAGTTCCATCATAAGGTTTGATGTTCTTTGCGACTGCACTTGAGGATACTTTCAAAGTTCTTGAAATTTTCAGATTGATTGATCTTCATTTCTTAAAGTAATGATGGGCTGTCGTTTTTCTTTACTGAGTCGTTCTTGCCATAATCTGGATAAGAACATTACTCAAATAGGGCTTTTCACTGTATACCAGCTCTACCACAACTGATGCTGTCAAACACATTAAGAGGGCAAGAAATGCAAAAAATTAACTCTTGACAAACTACAGCTGTTAACTGAAAACCAGTCCAGGTGATTACCTCATAAAGCCAGCTGAGAAAATACCAAGATGTGCAAAGCTGTTATTTAAGCAAGAGGTGCCTATTTTGAAGAATCTAAAATATAAAACATATTCTGGTTTGTTCAACACTTTGTTTACTAAAGAATTCCATGTGTCTTTCTTTATAGTTGAGATTACTTTAATATTAATCTACAATGCAGACCACTGAATTAGAAGGTGTGTCCAAACTTTTGACTGGTACTGAATATACACACACACATATATAATTACAGAGATTATGCACAGTATAATGATGGTGAAACACTTGGAGAACCTCTCAGACACTCGTCACTGAAGGAGGGGCTAAAAACACCTGAAATCTGAAAGCTTTCATTTTAGCCTGTGGAAAAATTTTTGTGGCTTTTTTGTCCGTCACATGATTTTTCCCGCACTTGTGTTACTTGACTTCATCTTCTCATCTCTGTGAGTTCTCATGTGCACCAACAGATTAGAGCTGCGACTGAAACTTTTCCCACACATCTGGCACAAATACAGCTTCTCACCTCTGTGAATTCTCATGTGGATAGAAAAATTAGAACTGGTACTGAAGCTCTTCCCGCAAATTTCACAGGAATACGGCTTCTCGCCTGTGTGAGTTCTGATGTGGAGTGACAAACTGTCATGTCGATTGAAACTTTTCCCACATGTTCGACAAAAATACATCTGTTCCCCTGTGTGAGCTCTCCGGTGGCGATATAAGTTACTAAGCTGACTGAAGCTCTTCCCGCATGTTTCACAGGGGTGTGGCTTCTCCCCCGTGTGAGTTCTCCTGTGGCGATATAAATTACTAAGCTGACTGAAGCTCTTCCCGCACGTCTCACAGGGGTGTGGCTTCTCCCCCGTGTGAGTTCTCATGTGAACAGACAAATCATTATTTTGACGGAACCCTTTTCCACATATTTCACAAACATACGGTTTCTCATTGAGCATTTGCTCTGCATTTTCAGTGGATGTTGAGTCTGCGTACTTGTTCTCTTCCTGATCACTGCTCTCAGTTTCAGGAGAGCTTTGAGAGACGTGCTGCTCGCTGTCCGGTTCTGGTTCACTGTGATACTTTTCCTCATAAGCAGTCATCATGAAGGTATCAGTCTCCTCCTTCAGTACAAGCTGCTCTCCCTCCTGACTGCTGCAGATTTCCTCCTCTTCCTCTTTAATCTGTGGAGGTTCTAGTTCCTCCTGGTCCAGACTGGAGCTCCTCTCCTGGTTACTGACATGCTGCTGTGGGAGGTCTGGAATTAAAAAGGGAAACAAGAAAGGGGTTGCTGATGTGATGGCAGGAGAATTCAGAGAAATAACTGTTGAAAAATATTGTATTTCAAACCCTTAGCAGCACCTACATACAATAAAAACTGGGGGAAAAAACTCCCACTGTTTTCATTCAAATATTAGAGATTTTGTTTTTGTTTAAAGTCTTCGTTACAGAGGCATCTGACTGGTTTTATCTTTAAAGGCAGCTACAGATGAATTTGCTATCATGGATCACGTGTCACCATCATCTAATCTCTAAACTTTGAGTGCTGGCTAAATGAATCTCCGGTAAATTTTCAGTTACAGCAGTTTTTATCTGATGATATCTAAGTAACTTTCAATCTGATTTTAGAACTGGGCACAGTACCATTACTACTGCCACAGCTGTGATAAATGATTTGATATGAGTCCTGAACAGGAAACAGCACTGCATTGTTTTATTTGTGGGTCTGTCTAAGGTGTTTGACTCAGTGGATCATAACTTGCTGCTGAAAAAAATAATTATTAACGATGGTTTTGGTCCTAAGGCTGCTAAGTGGTTTCGAAGTTATCTGGTAAATCGAACTCGGTCTACGCAGAAGGCCACAAATCTGATTATCTTGAACTAATCAAAGGTGTCCTGCAGAGTTCCGTTTTGAGATCCATTTAATTTTCTGTTTTTATAATTGATTTGTGCAAGAATATTCCAGCAAAAATACATCTTTAGGCTGATGACACACATGCTCCCTCTGTGGGGCAAGCAATTCAAGAACTTGGTTTCAATGTTCAGAAAACAAAGTTCATGTCAAAACCTCAACCACAGGGGTTTGATGATATTAGCATTGTTACATCTGACGGCAAAAACACTGAAAGGGTGCATTCCTACACGTATCTGGGTATATGGACAGATTCTCTTTAATGTACAGATTCTCATTAGGAAGCTCAAAGTGAAGATTGGCTTTTACTTTAGAAATAAATCTTGATTTTCGGCTAATGCTAAAAAAAAATAGTGGACGCTACAGTTTTGCCTGTAATTGAATATGGTGATAAATTGTACACGCATGCTGCCTCTTCAGTTCTAAAGAGTCTTGCTCAAGTGTACCATGCAGCTCTACATTTTATTACAAATTCAAAGTCTTTGACTCACCACCGCATTCTTTATGATTTGGTGGGTTGGCTGACAATTCGTCAAAAAATAGCACTGCTATACTTTCCTAAACTTTCAGTTTACCTCTGTACCCTTCTACGTCCTAGTGCCAATAGTTACCAGCTACGCTCTTCAAAAAGGTTGCCTTTTGATGTACCTGGAGTTTTTCACTATGCACCTTGGACATGGAATAATTTACAGAAAAACCCAAATTTAAATATGCTTCTATCTATTGGTGAATTTGAATGCATAATAAGGAATGCAGTGAGGGAGAGTTGTGGATGTTTCTCTTGAGAAGCCACTTAATGTTTTATATCATGGCAATTTTATATTGTATATTATTTATAGTATTTTGAGAGGTTTTTGAGTTTATATGGCTGGTAATTTGGGCAGGTCTCCTTTGTAAAAGAGATTGCAATCTCAATGGGACTTCCTAGTTAAATAAAAGTAATAATAATTCCTGCAAAATTAGGTCTGATTCTGGGCTGATAAACACAGAACACAGTGTAGTGCTCTGGCAGACTGGTGAGGAAGAGACCCTACAATAAGCATCACAGACGTTTCTGATGGATCACCTCAATCTAAAGCAGTGTTTCTTAAACTGTATGGTGCAGGGTCGTTCAGTCACATTGGATATGAGAAAAATAACATCCAAAAAACAAACAAATTTAAAAGTGTGGCGCATTATGAACGATACGTGTTCTACAATTCATGACACGCATCAAAATCAATATAATACAAACAACCATTTTCTTCTGCTTATCCGGGGCGGGTCGCGGGTCGTGGGTCGCGGGTGCGGCAACCTGGGGAGTGAAGCCCAGACCTCCCTCTCCCCCAGCCTCCTCCTCCAGCTCACCCCTCATTCACACTTCAGCGCTGGGTGTATGCAGAGCTACGACGTAACCTACTGAATGTGGCCAATGTCGTTGCCAGCGTTCATGCTTGTGCAGGTGTGTTAATTACCTTTCAGTTGTGTTTTACAGTGGCGGCTGACAGAAACATAAAATGCTGGGATTTTGTTCCCTCCTGCATCCTACTCTTTGCTGTGGTCAGTTTTTTTTAAGGCGCAAACACATCTGTCCCTCTAATTTTTTTTTTCGCTTCTTTGTATAAACTTGGTGGGAAGTAGCCGGAAATGCAGGGAAGGAAGGGTGTTTGTCGACAATGTCAGGGCTGCAGCTCCATCTGGTGACAGATGACTGCATAAAATTCAGGACACACATTTACCACAGTACTGGGTATCATTTAAAACCTTGATAATTAGGCTAACCGACTACTACGTCTACTAGTGACAATAGTGACGATTAGTCATCTAGGCGAGTAATCGCGCAAATCTAAAGTAAGAGGATCACTGTAGCAAAGATGCCCGACCTTTCTGATGTCGCTCATTTGGCTTTTGTTTTGTTCCAGTTGATGCTGAGTCTTCAAACTTGTTCGCTCCCGGATCTCTGCTGTTGGTGTCAGCAGAGCTGTGAGAGAGGAGCTGCTTCCTTCCTGGTTCTGGTTCACTGTGGTCTCTTTCCTCATAGGCAGCAGTCACCATAAAGGTATCAGTCTCCTCCTTCAGTGAAAGCTGCTCTCCCTCCTGACTGCTGCAGAGTTCCTCATTTTCTTCTTTAATCTGTGGAGGTTCTGGTTCTTCCTGGTCCGGACTGGAGCTCCTCTCCTGGTTCCAGAGCTGCTGCTCAGTGAGAACCTCCTCCTCCTTACTGACATGCTGCTGTGGGAGGTCTGGAAGAAAAAAGGGAAACAGGAAAAGGGTTATTGATTCAGAGAAAAAAAAAAAAAAACTGTTGAAAAACTTTGTATTTCAAACCCTTAGCAGCTCCGTACAGCACAATAAAAAAGTGAAACCAAGATATTTTGGGTGCACGTTTTATATTGACTCCTTTGTTTTGCCTTTTAAATGTTACCCCTACTCATTTGGATGTACACTCTAATTTTTGTTCACAATTCTACGATTGAAGAAGTCACTTCCACACAAGCCCCTACAGTAAATATGTGGATTACTCAGATTTCTGCCATTCTTCCCTTGGAAAAGCTGTTATACAACCTCAACCACAAATCAGATATATTTTTGAAACTCTAGGGGCCACTTGAGTCTTTTCTATTTAAACCCTAAGATTGTTGCCCTTCTTTCTTTGTTGCCTGCTTTGGACTTAAAATAGATGCGAGGCGATTCAGGCTGGAGGAGGAAACTAAATGCACCTTTACTTTTATTCATGTGTATTTTTATCATTTCTATTGTATTTATTTTTATTTTTTCCCCTTTGTTGTTTTTGCTTGTTTTGTTTTGTAAGAATATCACTGTAACAGAGACACCCAACCACAAACAAAGCAAAGGGTATAAGTCACTGGCATAAATCAGGAGGACGATTACAGTGTGTGAGGCTGTGCTGATGATCCACAGGTTGCCATTAAACAGGTGTTAGAACACTGTAAGAGCTGATGCATTAATTACCATGAGCACTTAGGTGCTCTGTGTAAATGTGCGAGATTTAGCCATGCACACAGACATTCACTCCACCTTATCGCGGTGGAGGGGTTTGTGTGTCCTAGTGATTCCAGGGGCTATGTTGTTCGGGGGGCTTTTGCCCCCTGGTAGGGTCTCCCATGGCAAATTGGTTGTGGTTGAGGGACCAGACAAAGAGCGATTCCAACCACCCCTGGGATAGGAAAACACATCAAGAGAACAGTTTACTCTGCCTGGGATAGGGTTACCAGGGCCCCACCCGGGGGCCAGGCCAGGGGAGGGAGCTTGAGGGAGAGCGTCTGGTGGCCAGGCACTACGGGCTAATGCTCGGCCAGGAGCAGCCCAAAGCAAAGAAATGGGCCCAACCTCCTGCAGGCCTACCACCTGCAGGAGGCAACGTAGGGGTCAGGTGCAATGTGCATCGAGTGGCGACCCAGGGCTGAAGTGCTGGTGGACTGATCCCTGACTACTGAGGCTGGCTGTCGGGACATGGAATGTCACTTCTCTGATGGAGAAGGAGCCTGAGCTTGTGTGTGAGTTTGAGAGATACTAAAGCCAGAAAAACAGTCCTGCAGGGAAGCTGGGGCAGCTGACTGAGGCTGCGGCTGCTGGAGAGCTGCTACAGGTGGTGGAGGCTCGGCTGCAGGCGGCGCTGAAGGCTGTGGCGGAGACCGAAAAGAGAGCTGGGGCCGTTCTGCAGGGCACACAGTCGTCTCCTCGGACAACCCGGGCTGCTTATGAGGACCCCTTGTTCTCCCGAGAGGCTGGACTGCCCCCCACCTAATAGACGGAAACGGGTGTAGGGACGGGCTGATGCATAACCGTCCCCACCCAAGGGAACAGATAGGGTGCAGGTGCTGGGTGCCTCTCAGGAGCATAGCCCACAGTTCTTTCCAGAGTTATTGTCTCTACACACACAGTTTCTACTGCGGGCAGTTTATTAGGAACAGTCTCGTAGGTGGGCTGAAGGTGTAGTAATCAAAAAGTCCTGCAAGGAGTCCAAGAGTGAAGGGAAACTAACAAACAGTCCTTGAAGCGTGGTGGTGACGGCTTCCTGTTCCTCCTCACACGGGTCAGATAGCAGCTCTAAACACTTCTACCGGTTAAAGAATGCACTTTACGATCTGTCTGTAATATTCTGGTTAAAAAAAGTGTCACTTATTTAGGCATAATTATCTCCAAGAAAAACTTGGAAAGATGTTCATTAAGTTTTGCTCCCTTAATTGATAAAACCAAAAAACGCCTTCATTTATGGCTTCAAAGAGATCTGAGTGTTATTATGTAAAGCGGAGGGAATATCACGGCTTACCTATTCTGAGCTCTCCTTGCATTTACACAATCAAAACTCTTAAATCTATAGATCAAATGTTATTAAAATTCTTATGGAAAAATCACATTACTTAAGAAAATCTGTGATAATGAACTCTTATGAAAAAGGAGGATTCAATTTTCTGGATTTCACAACTTTGAATAATACATTCAAAGTGAATTGGTTAAAGTCACATCTAAAAAAAAAACAAAAAAAAACAATCCATCCTCCATCTGGAATATTTTCCCAAATTACATCTTCTCTGGGTTAGGGGGGCTCAGTTTCCTCCTCCTCTGTAATTATGATGTAGAGAAAATACCATCAAAACTCTGCATTTCACAAACAAGCACTTCTTTCATGGGCACTTAAATATAAACACAACTTTTCTCCTCATAATTTCTTTATCTGGAATAACCAATATGTCCTTCACAAAAACAAATCACTATTTTACCCTAAATGGTAACGTTTGTTTTTCTTCTCCTTGTAAGAATAACAAAATTGTTTGTGCCCCATTTCAACAAGATAATGTTTCTGTACCTTCAGCTGGAAAAACCTTTGTCCCTGATTCACTGTGGAAAAAAGTGTGGACATTCCATCAGAAACTTTTGATAAACAACAAAATGAGAGACGTCTCCTTTAAACAGTTACACAGAATTTATCCTACTAATCAATACATGATGAAATGTTTTAAAACAATAGATCCCAACTGTAAGTTCGGTAAAAGAACATTCAGAAACAATCAGTCATTTATTCTGGAATTGTCGTATCACAGGGAAATTTTGGAATTTAATAGCTCCATAATTTGTAATATTGATAATAATCTAAATGATACTAATCTAATACAAATGCAAAAAAAAAAAATACTGATAATTAATCTTATTATTATATTTGGCAAATTTCATATCCACAAATGTAAATTTTCATCATCTTCACCCTTTTTCACAGTTTTGGTTAAGGAAATAGAATTTCACTAATTACAAGATTACAAACATACCAATACCAATGTATGTATTTGTAGAGGCCTATACCCCTGGCATACTTTATTTCACATTCTGTGCTCTGCTCCTCGTTTTCCCTTTTGTATTTAACAAGTTGTTTCCTCAATAAAATAAATAACAATTTGGGCACTGGAATTTCTATGGATATGTCATTAACAGAAAACAGGAATATTTGGGAGGAACTGATATCTTAAATGGACAGCTTGTCCAGACAAGTTTATATTGAGGAATAAGTGTCAATATATTAGGAAGAGCTATATGGTTAAAATGCTGAAGACGGCGAGGCTGACGTCAGTGAATTTGATGTTATGAACGGTGTGTTGAAACTGAAATAGTTAAAATCATTCATTAAGCACAGAAACTTTATTCCCAATGGAATTACTGATAAGACGGGAGGAATGGACGTGTTACGTTGTGATTTCGATCGCAGTTCTTTACCAGTTCAACTTTCAGCTTTTCATCAGCCGGTACTGCTTCTTTACTGGAAATGAACCTACAAACATAACTTTACTCCTCTGAGTACACCGGTGTGGAACAACAGGTACATTCAACTTTGTAAAAAAAATATTTGTACATGGATGAATAGAGATCCAGAGGGATTTGGGCTGTAGCTCATTTTATGGATGAGAGGGGTGATCTGTTACAGCATGAGGTGTTCTGTGAGAAGTTCAATGTTAGATGTACAGCTAAGAGGAATAAAGCACTAACCAAAGCCATCCCAGTCCCTTTGAGACAGCGCTGCAGAGCAGGAATTCACTTTTGTGAACACAGATGCACAAACAAGGTGATCAGAACTAGTTTTCAATGAGATTTACCCAACTAATGAATTCCAAAGAAATTTAACCTGCATGTGAACACCTGTGTGTTCTGTGAAAATGACGCTGAAGGCCTGGATTAGCTGTCCTTCTGTTGTGGGGTGGTGCAGACTTTCTAGTATGATGTCAGTCACTGCAATTAATTATGGGACATTTGGGGTGGCTGTAGCTCAAGAGGTAGAGCAGGTCATCCACTGATCGGAAGGTCGGCGGTTCGATTCCTGGCTGCACCGGGCCACATGCCAAAGTATCCTTGGGCAAGATACTGAACCCCAAGTTGCTCTCCGACACTAGCGTTGGAGTATGAATGTGTGTGAATGTTAGATAATAAGCACTTAGCT
>JAVDPK010001465.1:72513-89639 GCA_034780415.1 Cichlasoma orientale | reverse complement strand
ATTCTCATCTGCTGATAGAAAAGATTATTTAGACGAGTTGCACTTAAAGATAGATGTGAGGCAGTTGTGAGGTTTTCATCCAGCTGTCAGTCACTGTGTGAGAGGAACTACAGATAAACTGATTTTTGGGAAAGGAACTCGACTGATTGTTGACGCAGGTAAGATTTTATAGCTTTAAAAAATGTAAAATAATACATTTTGTAAGAGCAGAAAATAAATGTTTAATAACACCTTTTTGACTGAGTCCTGAAAGGTTTCTTTAAGCTGGTTAATAATTTTGTTAGTGTAGTGGAAAATGTTTAATCCTCAAAAGCTGACAAGATTAAGATTTCTATCCAAGTTAAGATGAAAACTTTGGGTTTGAACTGTGTGAGGTTTTCAGTCAGCCGTCACTCACAGTGTGAAAGGAAACACACAGAAAATTATTTTTGGGAGGGGAACTCAACTGATCGTGAATTACGGTGAGAAAAATATATTTAACACTTTGAAAACAGAATGAGACTAAGTGCTTTTGAAAATATGTTCATTTTGTTAAGAATGTGGCTTTTAAACCTCAAGTTTGTCAGATATAATTTGCACTAAGTGACTCAGTTTTCATTCAGAAAAAAACAACAACTGAATAACGTGAAACATTAAAATATTCCTGTAAACCAACTCTGAAAAAAAAATCTTAAAAAAGGGCACCAATTTGTAACTAAAAGTAAACAAATCAACAATATCTGTCATTACGTTTACATCATAATTTACTCCTGTATACTGAGATTTCTGTAGAATTGAAAGTTAGTAAAACATGATTGTAAAACATTATTCTAGAAATCATGTTAACCAGTTTGTTTTTTTTATCTGTTTATATGACAGGACTTTATTTTAGAGTGAGAAACAGGCTAATAGTTTTTGATCAGGTGAGCAGCGTCTGCATGTCAGACTGTGAGTGATGTTTTTAGTCAGCTGGCAGTTGCTGTGTGAATCTAAATGGAGAGAAACTGATATTTGGGAAAGGAGCACGACTCATTGTCCACTCAGGTGAGAAGAAAAAGTCACCAGCACCAAAGAAAATACAAGGATCACTCATTTATGTTTCAGAAGTCATGTTTTCTTAACTAAGTGAACAAATATGCCCAGGAAATGAGAATTTTTCCCGATAAAACGGTTTACACCAGAAAAACAAATCAAAGAAAAAACAAGATAAAAACTTGTGTGAGGTTTTCAGGCAGCTGTCAGTCACAGTGTGAGAGGAAATGCAGAAAAACTGATCTTTGGGAGAGGGGCTCGACTGATAGTTGAATCAGGTCAGTTTATAGTTAAATGTTACAAATTTTGTAGATTTTAAAAAGTCTAACACAAACAAAAGTGAGCACTAACAGTCAATAATCTAATGCTAAAAATAATTTGAGGCAAGACAAAATAAAATACAAGGCTAAAAGAATGTAATTTACTTAAGAAATAAGATGCAGAGAATTATTCTTTCACTTTTAGGACTCAATAAATTACAGAATTACTTGATAAGACATTTTTCTGAGAACGGAGAAACTTAAAGACAGCTGTGAAGCTCTGTGAAGTTTTTACTCACTTGTCAGTCACAGTGTGACAAGAGGAACAGAGAAGCTTATTTTTGGCCGAGGGACTCGGCTGATTGTTGAATTAGGTAAGAAGAAAAAAATTACAGTTGATGTTAAATTGCTTTTTTTTCATAGTGTGGCAATGCTGACATTAGAAAATGTGTCTGTTTTTAAACACAACTTGCCCAGTTATGTTTTAAATGTGGTTATTTTCAGAAATTTAAAGTGGAGAGTAACGGAGGGCATTAAAATTGGTGTGGCATCATTTCTCTTTGCTGTTTTAGATGTTGTTCAGAGATTTCTAACAGGTTCTATCCCATCAGTGTAAGTGAATGAATCTGAGGATTTTTTAAAAATATACACTCAATGTGAAATCCCAGACCTCTGGGTATGAATTTTGATAAAAATAACTTAAATAATGAAGCAGACATGAAGAGCTTTTTCATGAGGATGTTTGTATATCAGACTTTAAATGGAGAGACTGAAGGTGTAAAAGTTTAAGAGCTTTTTTGCACTTTAACTGTGTATTTGAGTTTTGGGCTGCAGTGTTTTTGGTGGGGATGTTTGTCACAGTAAAGATGACAAGCTTGGGTCTGGGATGAAGTTATCGGTAGTTTGTGGCAAGTAAGAAACACTTAATCAGCAAACTATGACAAAAATGGCAACTTGCAGTTCTTTTTGATTCAGTGTGTGCGTTATTCCCCACATAATCATAAATGGACCCTGATAACTAGCTATAAGAAAATAAATATCCCAACCATAGTATATTAAAATAGTATGACAATCCACAATATTCCAACTGCATTAACCCCAGTGGGGCACTTGAAGTTCAGCAGCTTCTGCAGTTTTGGTACATTTTTATCAGTCATAGCTGTTTGTAGTCCGATGGTTTTTGCTGAGGCCTTTTCTGCTGTGTGAAAACTGGAGGAGGACAGAAGATGATATTTGGTCAAGGAACTCTACTGACTGTTGAATCAAGTAAGACATTTCAGTCTAATACACAAAAAGGTCAGAAGTTTTACGTTTTTGCAGACTTGCTGAGTTTAACTCATTTTTCCATTTGAAACTTTTGTTGCCGTTTGATGAGTTGTTGAATTACTGACTTGAGGATCTTTGGTGATCTGAAGGTTGACTTTATATTTTAAGTCTAGAAAGTGAGATTTTATAGTGTCAGTAGTTGTTAATAGTGTGACTTTTGATATTTCTTGGATGTTGCTGATGTTTCAGTAACAGCTGTGAGTTGGGAAGAAAACAGATCAAATCAGACTTGATGATCTGAACAATTTTAAATGGAAATCCAGTTTCTTGTTGATGGTTTCAGGTTGTTTTGTTTTGCTGTGAAAACTGAGTTATTTTCTCAGCTGTGCTGTTTTGTCATTAGAAAGAGTAGAATCAGTGTGGAGTCGTGCTTTTTGTTAAGCATTCTGTTGCTGTGTGAAGGGCTCTGGTGTCGATAAAATGTTGTTTGGAGTGGGAACTAAACTGATTGTTGACTCCTGTAAGTCTGCTCATCGTTATCTTTTTATTCTGATTAATTTGAAGCCACTCAGCTCATTTACACAACTTTACTCAAAGTTAAGAACAACATATATCTACAAATAAAAGATCTATAAACTTAAATTCACATCTAAATGAATGTTTCTGCATAATAGCAGACACTTGAAAGACTGCAGCAAAAATGTTCTATGTTCATCATAATTAAAACAAACAAAAACAAACAGTTAATCCAGGAGAATGTGTCAGTGCACATCAGGCTTTAATCAGAAAGTTTCTACAATTATCTATGTCAATTTCTGACCACGACATCATCTTCAGTATCCTCATACACATTTTCTTGCAAAATTTGAAAACGAGAACTAAAAAGCTAAAGTTTGTCTGGCTCTGTTTGTCTGGATATGTCTCTGGAAAACTTATCAAAGAGATTCGGCTCAGTTTTATGACACGATAGCGGTGCATTCAAAAGATATTTCTTATCTTCACTTTAAATACCTAACTCAGAAAACATGAGTGCATAATAACATGTTATATTAGTTTGATTTTGCGATTTTTCTATTCGACAGAGACAGTTTCATTAGTATAGACTGCTGTGCTGCATTACGGTTTTTGTACTGAGATTTGATGCTGTGTGAAAAGTGGAGGCTACGAAAAATTAATCTTTGGCTCGGGAATCAAAGTGACAGTCCAGTGCAGTAAGTTTTAGTTCTGTTTTGTTTTGAAAAAAAAAATCAGGTATTTTAAAAGTAAAAACTATCAAGTGTTTCCAAGTTTGTGTAAAAGGTGAAAGATTTCAGCACATTTGAGCTGAATGCCATGAAGCTGATCTGCACTCAGATTAGGTATCAGGTCAGAAACACTGTGTGACTGCATCTTCCACTGGAGGATGGAAGATTTTATTTGGGGAAGGAACCAAATTGATAATTAATAGCAGTGAGTATCTGTTGATAATTTATAACATTCATGTTTTAGGAAAAATATGTGGTAAAAAGTTAATGTGAGCAATGGTAAAGTCCAAATGTTTTATAAATGGTGTAGAGAATTCATTTTTATAAAGAGAAACTGGTAAAAAAAATTGCATTACAGACAAATAAAAAAAACTCCAGATAGTTTCTTTATTATTATTATGATATATTACTCTTGGACAGCATTAGTATGACAGTTTATTCAGAATATTTATTTGAAATATAAATATTTTATTATAAGTCTGATAAATTCTTAAAACAATAGATACAATGTAGAGCAAATTCATGATTTATGTGACTTGAAGCTAATATTTCGGCAACACTTACAAATCTTGCTGTTCAAGATCAGTTTTTGTTTACTTTATCATCTGCTGTTTGTGCAATGAAGCTTCATGTTGTGTGACTACTGGATATAAGATCATCTTTGGAAGTGGCACCACGTTAATCATTGAAGCTAGTAAGTGCTGAAAAATGTACATGTACAATTTTTTTTGTTAAATTATAATGAAGCAAAAGCAGGTTAGAGATATTAAAATCACATATTTGAATGTTTATCAGTGTTTCACAGCTGATAAACAAGACTGGAGAAAAATGCCAGATGATAAGCTACCCACAAGATTACAGTTTCTATGTGCTATTGATTCAAAATAAAAAAGTAGATAAAAATTAAATTGCAAAATATGTCAACTGAACAAAAGCATCCTTCCAAAACCATTTTGTTCTCAACTACACTGAAAATAGCTGAGCTTAAATTTATGATATATGCAAAACTGGCATGTAGTTTTAGAGAAAAAAAAAAGTGTTTTTGCTTGGAATTAGACATTTATGTTTTTCTTAATGGAGTTTAATTCATTTCACCCTTTGCTGGGTTTGTGTTATGGGGCTTTAAGTTGTGTGAATGCTGGCTTAGAAAAAATCATCTTTGCAAGAGGAATCAGATTAATTATTGAACAGAGTAAGTACTGATATATTTTAAATTGCAAGGAACATTAATTATATTTTTCAAAATTATACTGCAACAATGCAAAAGTAGGTTAAAAATATGAAATTTGAAATGTATAAAATATGAACTGAGAAATTAAGACTGGAAATAAGTTTCAAATGTTGAAATACTAGAATATTAAGTTAGTCCATTTTTTTTAAATAGTACTTTTCATACAAAATAAGAATACAAATAAAATGTTATTTAATTTAAAATAAGTAGACTGTGACTGACAAAGTAGAGCAGGAATAGTTTAATCAAATACATACAACAATTTAAAAAAATACCCACTTGAGAACACTTTACACGGTGTCTATACTGTAAACAACACAGATTTGATTAACTTATTGTATTTTTACTATATACAAGATTTACTTTCATCAATTGTTTAAAAACATTTTTTTTTAAAGAAAGCAAAACATGTGAACTGACAAAAATTACAATATTTAGTTTTAGGCCAGTGAGTAACATTAAGCCTGTGCTGTGTAACATTAGATGAATCATGATCATAGTAAAAGCATTATGTCCTATCAATGAATAACTCAAACATTTTATTCAGTGCCTCTAGTGAACTATAGATTGAACTACATTAAATTGTATACTGTATCTATAATGTATGCTTACCTTTAATGTAACAACTTCGTTATTTATTCTTGAAAAAATATTTTAAAAGGAGTGTGGTTCAATTTAACATCTGCTAAGTTTTTGTTATGAAGCATAATGCTGTGTGAATAATGGGCAAAAGATGTTCTTTGGAAGAGGAAGCAAGTTAATCATTGAACCAAGTAAGTATTGATATAGATTTTGTTGAACATTTTTTAGAAATAACAGACAATAAACCGTATATATATTAACATGTTTAGTTTTAGCCACCAGTTGATACAAAGACAGCATAAAATTGTGAAATGTTTAAACTTTGAAATAGGAAATAGTAAAGACAAAAGTAAACCTTATCCACACGTACAAAATAAGATTAGAAGATGAAAATGACAAACCAATGAAATCCGACAAACCAATCACCTCAAAAAATTTTTTTGCTATTTTTAAACTAAACTAAAAAAAAAAGAAAAAAAAGATCAATCAACTGATAACCAACTTTTAAATAGGTTGTTAATGAAAGCATTTATTTATTCATAAAAATGAAAAAGTGTAAAAGGATTGTAATCCAGTTAATCGTGCTGAGTTTGTGTTATGGAGCTTCATGCTGTGTGAATGTTGGGCAAAAGATCATCTTTGGAAGAGGAAGCAGATTAATCATCGAACCCAGTAAGTGTTGCTAGAGACCAGTAAAGTTCTTTATTTCACTTGTGTTATGCACACAAAATCTATTTAAAGAAAAAAGAAGAATATGTTACAAATGATGGTCATAATCAAAAAACTGATCACCTCCAAATAATTATTATTTTTTTAAACAAATTAGAATCATCTGCTGAGTTTGTGTTATGGAGCTTTGTGTTGTGTGAATGCTGGAGGCCTAAATAAGATCGTCTTTGGGAGAGGAATCAGATTAATCATTGGACCCAGTAAGTACAGATTCATCCATCCATTTTCTTCCGCTTATTATGGATTATAGTAATCTTTCTAGGCAATGACAAAAAAGCTGGTGGAATTTTGAAACTGTAAAACTGACATGTATGTGATAAAGTTTTAGCCACTAATTGACAGGAGAACTGTAGAGAAGCATGACGTGAAACAATCAAAAACAACTTATGTTGTGCATACAAAATTAGATTAGAAGATAAAAGATTTTATCTGTGAAATCATGACTATAGAGAGCACTGATGAAAATGACCTGAAGTCTAAAATATTTTTTTAGACTTTAAATTTGATTTATAAAACATACAAACAAACCAAAAAAAATGCCATCATGTAATCATCTGCTGAGTGTAAGTTATGAAGCTTCATGTTGTAAAATTTGGTACATTTACAATTCAAACACATTAGCTGTGTTGTGCCAACAACATGAGTTTGTGTAATGAAGGTTTGTGTTGTGTGAATAGTGGAGGTGTAAATAAGATCATCTTTGGGAGAGGAACCAGATTATTCATTGAACCCAGTAAGTTAAGTGCTGATACTGAACAAAAATCTTATTTGCAGGAAAACAGAAATTATATATTTCACTTACATGTATATATTGTAAATTGTCATGTGAGAAATGCTCTTCCATGTTATCATTTTAAATGAAATTAGTTTTAGTTAAAAGCAATATTTACATGTTTCCTGAATAGGAATCGTTTTTTAATACATTGAGTGAAATTCATGAATGAAATCATATAGCTGTAGTTATAGCTTTAGTGACTAGAATTTAATTATATTAAAAAAATTAAGAGGAAAATATCTAAGGATACAATAAGAAAAAAATGACTCAAAAACATAATTTATATGGATACATAACATTCTTTTAAAATATCAATACTAAATATGAAATTTAAGGTGAAAAGGAAGTAATTCCAACATAAATTCAATATATCATCTTTTTAATGTGTCTGGACTCAAATCATTCAGGCAAATCAGTAAGTGTTTTAATGACATTTAACTGAGCTGATCTGCTGAGTTTGTGTTATGAATGTTGTGTGAATGCTGGGCAAAAGATCTTATCTGAAAGAGGAACCAGATTAATCAATGAACCTTGTAAGTTCTGCTATACATAATAAATATTATGTGCCTTTTTTTAAAAAAAAAAAAAATAAAAATAAAAAGAAATTGTAACAAAGCAAAAGTAGGTGAAATATAGTCAAGGTGAAAAATATTGTAATTTCTTAGATTTTATTGTTCCTGACATGTTGATGTTGTTTATTGAACACATTTGAACAAGATTTGAATCCACACAATTTTCCTCTGATTCTGACCAGTATGATTTGGACTTTATTCTTTAAATTCTGGCCATTTCTAAAGTTTAGGTCAAGGTTTTTGTGCAGTTCTCTCATGTTGTGTGTCTGTTGGTGGACGAGAACGACTCATTTTTGCTTCTGGTTCTCTGTTAGTGATTCAGTCCAGTAAGTCTCTTCTCAACTCTTTAGACACATAATGTTGTTGGTGATATTTTTGTGTGAGTGTACAGCTACTGAAGATGATGGAGAGAATTAATTAAAGAAGATAATAATACACCATACCATAGTTACGAGTAGGGAATTCCTTTTCTTTAGACTTATTTTTTTTGGATGATGGTGCAGGCTTAATGTGTGCATATGTTTATGTAACAACGCTTCAGATTGTGTGACATACGGCTCTGGCGTTAAGAAGCTCATCTTTGGAAGTGGCACTAAGCTTTTCATTAATGACAGTAAGTTAAATTCAAAAGTGAGTTTATTTGTTTGTTCAGCGCATTTGTCTCTACACTACACCAGCACATTATTTAGTTATGATATAAATGTACAAACAGAAGGGTTTTTTTTTCTATCCTTTAAACATTCCTGCAATGTAAACATTTAGTTACAGTTAGAATGTTTTTCTCTATGAGGCTAGGTTAAGATGAGTGTTACCTTCTGGTTTTGATACAGACATACAGTTACTCCCCTTTTCCAATTCAGACTTATATGTATGTGCTTGTATATAAGGAAGAAATCACCCTGGTCAGAAATAATTTCAGTGATACAGAATCAAATTTTTCATGGATTTGAATGTGATTAACAGTATTTTAAGCCGTATTTAAATAATCGTTTTAATACGTTTGTTGTTGACAGATTGTACCTGAGTGCACCAAAAGAAAACTGATCATATTTGTAACGCTTCTGATAGTTTGATTTAGGGTTAAAGTCTCCACTTATTTGCTGCAGTCAGTCAAGTTTAGACTGTGTGACACACCGGCGGTGGTGAAAAGATTGTCTTTGGAAACAGCACAGAACTATATGTTAATGACAATAACTTCAAATTTGTTCTTTCACTGGCAGAAACCTGACTACATGATCATGTTCATTAAGTATTAAAAATCATCATTATAGCTTAACTCCTTATAACCCATGTGCATCACATAAAAAAATTCTTTAAATTAGTATTATTCTAAAATCAACATTTTAACAATGTTAAAATTACCAGATAGCAGCTTCTTTATGGAAGTACAAAAAATGTCAAATGTAAAAGATGTTTTATTTAAATGGAGTTTGGTTCAGTTTGTCGCACAGTTTTTAGTAATGGTGCTTCATGCTGTGTGAATGCTGCTGGAAGCAGGTTAATCTTTGGAAGGGGAACCAGGTTAACCATTGAACCCAGTAAGTGTATCTATTTGGCTAGTTTTACATTTTACATTTATATGAAAATAGTCTAGAACTACATATTTTTAATGTTTATTGAAAAGTTCAGTATATACACACAGGACAGGACATTGAATTTAAAGTATATATTAGTTATCTATTGTTTTTATTGAAATGTAATTATTAAAACAAAATATTTTAATTCAGAATCAAGACATTGCATTAGTGTTTATACTAGTTTGTAGTTTTCTACAGTCAGGTTTATGTGATGAGGCTTTAGACTGTGTGACATATGCCAGTGGTGGCAACAAGGTCATGTTTGGAAGTGGCACTAAACTACATGTTAATGACAGTAAGTTAAACTTCTGTAAGTAAGTAAGATAGTAAATCCTTTCACTGATGAAACCTGACTGAAAATATGTTCATCTTATCAAATGCACTCAAGCGCCAAACAGTAAAGTAAAAGTCAAGATTTTAATTCAAATATAAAAGGTTATATTCACCATTATTTATATTTACAAACTGCAGCGTTTTTATGTAGCAAAGTATCGAAAGGTCAAAAAGTAGCAAAGGTAAAAATGCCAAAATGGAGCTTGGTGTAGTTTGCCACTCAGATTTGGTTATAGTGCTTCATGCTGTGTGAATACTGACACATATAAACTCATCTTTGGAAGGGGAACCCGATTAATCAATGAATTCAGTAAGTTTATATATTAATATGTATTAAAAACTTAAATATCTAAAGGGATGTTAACAGTACTATGTAAATTTGCAAATGTATATTTTGTAAGCTTTATGTATTTCTGAAACACCAAGTTTCTAGTTTGCTGCAATCAGTCAAGTTTATGTGCTGAGGCTTTAGACTGTGTGACCTACACTGGTAATGACAAGATCATCTTTGGAAGCGGCACAAAATTATATGTCAGTGACAGTAAGTAAAAAATAACTAACTTCATTGTGTGGCAACTCTGTCCTCCAGAAATATGAAGAATAGAAATGACCAATTTTTTGCTACTAAAAGAGAAAAATTGACCAAATTTAAGATTAGCTTTTTCTTTGTATCATAAACAATTTAAATATGTATTGAAAAGTTAATTATCCAAATGCATATTAACAGAGTGCACAGTAAAAAAAAAATTAATTTAATTTAAAAAAAAAGTATTAATTTAATTGTTAACGCAAAGGATGGAGATCAAAGTTTATGGAGTTTTGGAAGTTTTTGTGCATTTCTGAAACACTGCATTCAGTCAGGTTTATGTGCTGAAACTTTAAACTGTGTGACATACACCAGTGCTGGCAACAGGCTCATCTTTGGAAGTGGCACTAAACTATATGTCAATGGCAGTAAGTTAAATTCTGTTCATTCATGATATTAACTGCATTTCATTTTTATCTGGACTACATACATACATACATATATATATATATATATATATATATATATATGAGTTCTAAAAGACTAAATGTGAAATGGAGTTCAATGGTGGAAAAACACATTCAAATGTTAATTCAAAGGATTATAACTCATGGTGTCACATGAACTCACTCTGAATTAAGAGTCCATCATTAAGAGATTTAGAAAGAGTAGTCAAATCAGATCACTTTTAATTTTTATCTGGGCTGATGACATCTATATTGTTTCTTTTGGAGTGTTGATGTTGCTGTGCAGAAACCAGCCTAGGTTTTTTTGTACCTGTCTGAAACACTGTAGTTTGCTGCAGTCAGTCTGGTTTATGTGCTGAGGGCATAGACTGTGTGACATACAGCGGTGGTACAAACAAGATCATCTTTGGTGTTGGCACTAAACTATATGTTAATGACAGTAAGTAGAAATCAGTTGTTTTAGTGGTGAATCTTGACTGAAATTATTAAAACTCATGAGTAATATGTTAATGACTTAAGTGCAAAAACAGCTGTGTCATAAAGCAAAATTTACATATAACTATATGAAACTATAATGTAAAAACAGCAGCTTTTTGTGCAAATCCTCAAACCAAACCAAACTAGAAAGGTTTTCTAAATATAGTTTTTCACACGGCTTTGGTGATAATGCGGCTGTGTGAATACTGGTGGAAATGGTCATCTTTGTTAGGAGAACCAGGTTAACCACTGAACTCCGTAAATTTATATTGAGCCACAGTAAATATTAATATTACTCATAATATTTTGAAGACTAACTTTAGTGTTTTGGAGAAAATAGATGGATTGATGGAGTACAGTACAAACAGCTCAAATTTCAAATGATGACAATTATATGAAGAGGGCTAACTGACTGTGCTTGACTTTTGCTATGTAGCTTTGTTAAAATGAAATGCAAATATTTTAGTGTAAAAAAACTCTTTGCTGTACATAATAAATCATAATTAATGCATCTGCTAATCAAGTCTAAAACCTTTTGTTTAGCATCTGTGACATCAGAATTTACATTATAACATATTTATAAAGGACATTAATGTTACATTTTAAAAAGTTAATTCATATGACTAAAGTTTAATATTGTGCAAAAGTCTCAAAAGCAAAATAATGTTTTTCTAAATGAAGCTTGATCCATTTAATTGTTTTGAGTTTGTGTTGTGGAGTTGCAAGTTGTGTGACTCAAAGTACATATAAGCTCAACTTTGGAAGTGGAACTAAATTAACCATTGAATCCCGTAAGTACTGCTGATACTATCTTTAAAAGGAAATTTTACAATATTTACAGAAGTACACAAAAAAAAGTTATGATATTACAAACAACAAAAGGCTAGCTAAAAACTGTTTTGACTTGGCTCTTTATTATATAATAGATATCACATTCTTAAAAATATATTTTAATTAACTTTGAAAGTGGAAACTGAAATGAAAAAACAAAAAACACCCCCCCCCTTTAAGTTTATATAGCAGGAACTCAGGATTTCAAAGTATATTTTATATTGAAAAATTATGAAGCTTGACTTTAATAATCAAATGCATCAACTGATCAAGGATATAATTTATAAAACTTGATTCTCAACACTACAGAAAATAGCAGAACTATGACATTTATTTTTAATAGTAAAAGCTTATTAGACTAGAATTGAATTTTTCTAAATACTTTGCCTCAGTTCATCCTTTGCCAAGTTTTTGTTATGGAGCTTTATGTTGTGTGAATACTGGCTTACAGAAAATCATCTTTGGAAGAGGGCTACGATTAAACATTGAAAAGCGTAAGTTTTGATATAGATAATATCATAAATAATACGTATATTATTAAATAATATGTCTGTATTTAAAGTGGCCTGAATAGTGACAGAGAAAAATTATTTGATTTTCAGGTGTGTAAAATTAACATAAATTAACAACTATTTTAGTATTTTTTTCTTGTAAAATGATATGACAGTTTCTGATTACACAGAAATTAATTTGTCAGATGCAACAAAGGTGATCATAAATGATCAAATACATCAAGATTACTGTAACCATGAACATTTTTATGAAGTCATGTTCATGCATGATTGAATACTTACATTTAATAATAACTCATATTCACATTTAACATATTTAATATCTAACTGGACGACATAAAATGTCTTTTTTTTTTGGGTTAGGTTAATCAATTATCAGTTACTGAGTTTGTGTTGTGGTGTATCGTGTTGTGTGACTGCTACAAATCTTAATAAGCTGATCTTTGGAAGTGGGATCAGATTAACCACTGAGCCCAGTAAGTATTGTAATATTGATCATATTATTATTTATATGAAGCATTGCTTACAGGAAACTGTACAGATTTTTACTGCAACACATAGAAAAGCAGAAAAGTAAATAGTTAAGATGTAAAGCTTTGTCATAATAACAGTTAATTAGTTAAATTTTAATGAAATAATGTATCAGCACTGAAAAAAAAATAGTTTCTCTAAAAATATATATAAAAAAATAACATTAATAATTTACATTTACCTTTGTTGAATAAAGTACTTAATATTTTAATACTAGCTATAAATGACTCAAAGGTTGTGCTTATTTCAGTTTGTTATTTTGTGTTTGTGTAATGGGGCTTTATGTTGTGTGGCAGCTGGTACAAACCAGTTTAAGATCTTCTTTGGAAATGGAACCAAACTAATCACTGAAGTCAGTAAGTTCTAAAATTTATTATAATAAATGTTAGTATGAGGCTTATAAAACCAACAATATAACACTGTTGCGAGGTGGAAAACGTATCTCCAAAAACACCCGATTTTTAAACTAACACTTTTTGTTTAATCTGCCTGATGCTGCGGTTATATTTTTAGTAAGACTTACATTTAATGGAGGTGTTATTAGAGTAAGTAGCACTAATCTTAGTAATAAAAGAAAAAATACATATTTTGAATCAAAATTCTTCAAAATTAATAAAAATATCTACTAAAATAGCTTTCATTTTGATACTAAAAGTCATATTTCCCAGCAGCACCACCTAGTTAGATTTACTTGGTCATTGTGCTATGTTTATGTTATGGAGGTTCATGTTGTGTGATTACTGGAAATGTGAAAAAGATCTTTGGAAGTGGGACAAGATTAACCATTGAACCCAGTAAGTAATTGTATATATTATGTATCAATATTATGTTCACATTATAATAGCACCACAATTTGTAACAATCTCTCCTTAGTTTAGATTTAAATTTTTAGTTTTCTTTCTGACATTTAGTTTGGTTTATCCTTTTGATGGGTTTGTGTTATGGGGTTTCATGTTGTGTGACTGGGACAAATCAGTATAAGATTTTATTTGGGAGTGGAACCAAATTAATCACTGAAGCCAGTAAGTACTGATATTTAACATTCTTGGAGTTAATGTTTAGCTTGCTAAATGATCAATACAGCACTGCTTTGTGATGGAAAACAGGTACCTTTACAAACAAACAAACAAGGTTTGTTTGTTTGGTTGTTGTTGGCATGAGACTGTGGTTTTATAGTCACTCAGTCATTTAATCTTAATCTTTATTTTATTTTATTTTAATAGTTTGGTAGTAAAAAGAAATAAATATATAAAATGAGTATTATTCAGAGTCAAATAAAACAACACAAAAATAGCTCAGTATCTCCATATTAAAAAAACAAGTTGGATACATCATATATTCATTAAATCTTAATCAAATGTGACAAAACTGTATTGTTTTTACGCTGCACAAGAACTTTGTACTACACAGTTGTTATTACTGTGATTTGGCTGAAAATGAGAATCTTGAATGTAAAAATGTTTCTATGAGAGAGCCTAAACACTTACATCAAGTCTGAATCTGTAGAGTTAACTTTTTCTAAGGTTTGGTTTGGTCCATCCCTTCATTGAGTTTGTGTTATGGGGCTTCATGTTGTGTGACTGGTACAAATCAGAATAAGCTCTTCTTTGGGAGTGGAATCATTTTAACGGTTGAATCCAGTAAGTAGGAGAATATTTTATATAAATGACTTATAAAAGTGGTAGAAGTGGATGGATGGATGATCTGTAAAAGCAAGCTTTATTTTACAAATTTACACAGAAAATATAGCAACTGAAAGGTATTTTTAAAAGCTGCAGTAAATGGACTTAATAAACTGAATGTAACACATTAAAAATAATCAAATATGCCCACAAATTGACCCTTTAAAAAGATGAACATAGATAGATATTTTATTCATCCCCAAGATTCCAGCAGTATCTATGTTATGCTGCATGTTAGACTTGCAACACTTAAAAAAAAAAAATCTAAAAAGTCCAGTACAGACCAACTATGTTGACATTTATGTTGATAAAAACAGTCACTCAAAATGTTTTGTCGTACAGATATCACAATAATTATATCATAATGTACACATTATGCCAATATAAATATATTATTAATGTTAATTGTTTAATAGTACTTTTAATGAACAAACAATCTTAAATGAAATAAAATGATCTTTGTAAATTAAGTTTGATTCAGTTCAGGACTACCCAGTTTGTGTTATGGAGTTTCATGTTGTGTGACTGGTGGAGGTGGAACTAAGATGATCTTTGGAAGTGGTAACAGATTAATTATTGAGCCCCGTAAGTACTACCATAAAGAATATGCAATACTCAATCATTATATTGAAATACATGAAATTTTTAATAATCCTCTGTGAATCTTATTGAAAAACTGTTCTGCATGTCAGCTGTACACCAAGCATAATTTACACAGTAGAAATGTATCTTATGCAATAGCTATTTTAAGTTATAAAGGTTATTTTACACGGCAACGTGAATTTAAAAAACAATCATTCCAAGTGAAGTTCTGTTAAATACTGGATGTTCATTAAAGCTTATTTTTGGGAGTGGAACCAGATTAACCAGTGAACCCAGTAAGTTCTAATACAGATCACAGCTTATATCTTTAAAAAACAGTGACACCAATGTTTTGTTGAAAAACATTGCATTCAGAACGACTAGAAAATTTCAAAATGAGTCTATGGAAAAATTATGTCCAGCGGGAAACGTGTTTCTAAAATGTAGCAACTGGGAAAAACTTAAAAATAGAAATTAAGAAGTAATACACATTTATTTTTTTGAATAGTGTCAAGAAATATAAATCTAAACTGTAAAAATTGTGTTTTTCTACATTAACTTTGGCCCAGTTATTTAATGCTATGAGGATTCATGTTGTGTGAATGCTGGAAATAAGATCATCTTTGGACGGGGAATCAGAATCAACATTTTTCCAAGTAAGATCTGATATAGATCATTAAAAGTTTATATGTATCAAGTATAAGTATTGTATGTTATACTGTATATTTTAATACAATTTTGCATCAGCTTATCAAAACTTTATTGATTGACAATGTTCTGACGTTGATGGAAATTAATCTTAATAGGTACATAAAATCAATAACAAATGAAAAATTTAAATAAACAGAATAGGAATACTGTCTGGAGAGATTAGTGTTTTACCTAAGTTTTGAATGTTGAAGCTTCTTAAGTCTTCTTGGTAAATGATAGAATATTTTATTTCTATTTGTGTAAATTGGTAATTGTTGCTTTCATCATGAGCATCAAGGCAAATATTTAGTGCTGAACCCACTTCACTGTCAATATCAACATTTTTCAGTTTTTCATTTTACTCAGTTTTTGTTATAGTGCCTAAGGTTGTGTGAACGTTGGCGCTGCAAATAGGATTATCTTTGGAAGGGGAACAACATTACACATTGAACCAAGTAAGCAGAAATAAAATAAAAACAATAATAATAAATAATAATCTATATACTTTTTAAATACATTTATATTACTATATTAATAAAATATGCTCATAGTGTTACTGAAATCAAATTTTACAGAGTTTTATAGTTAGTACAACAGTCTAAAATTTATCAAATATAAATTAAAAATTTTCAAAATTATTATGAAGTTTCATGTTCTGTGAATGCTGCAGGTGGATAAAAGATTTTTTTTTTTTGTTGAAAAGGGAACCAGACCAGTCATTTAAACCATTGAGTAATGCAATTTAAATTATTATTCTGGGTCTCACAAATTAGTACAAAGAAAGTGTGACCACAAATTTTTGGATCATTATTGAAGAGATACGTATATATGAAAAATGTGTACTTTTGATAATCTGAGAAATGCTGAAGTTTGGGTTTTATTTTGGTGAATAACAGAAGAATGATGTGAAATTAACTGGATAAAAGCTTATCTTAAATATTTAAGATGACCAGTTGTGGCAGATGACTGCCCTCTCTGAGCCTGGTTCTGCCAGAGGTTTCTTCCTGTTAAAAGGGAGTTTTTCCTTTCCACTGTTGCCAGGTGATTGCACATAGGGGGTCTTTTTGACTGTTTGGGTTTCTCTGTAAATATTGTAGGGCTTTTATGTTACAATATAAAGAGCCTTGAGGCGACTGTTGTGATTTGGTGCTATTTACATAAAATTGAATTGAATTGAAATATTTTAACTATAAAAATGAAAACAGATACACCAGTAAAGTTATTTAAACATCATCAGTATGTATATAT
>JAVDPK010001465.1:52572-72413 GCA_034780415.1 Cichlasoma orientale | reverse complement strand
TATATATTAAAAAAATATGGATTAAGGTAATTATAGAGTTAACTTTCTTGGTTAAGTTTTGGTTTAGTTCTTTACTTCAAGTTTTTGTTATGGGATTTAATGTTGTGTGACTACTGGAAATCAATTCAGGATCATATATGGAAGAGGAACCAAATTAAATGTTGAATCCAGTAAGTGCTGACATTTATCATAAATGTAGTTACTATAGGACATATTTAAAAAATAGACAATGATTTACTTAAATTAAAAAAAAATGTCTGGTGGGGATAAAAATTAAGGATGTAATTTTTTTTTCAGATTTTGTAGTTGATTTATAAAAAATTCCATCATTTAATCATATGCTAGTGTAGGTGTAGGTCATGGAAATTCATGTTGTATGACTGCTGGAGATGTTAATACGATTATCTTTGGGAGACCAACCGAATTAATAATTGAATCCAGTAAGTGTAGATGCACTATTAATAATATTATGTTTCTTTACAAAGAAAAACAAAGAAGAATGAAATGTTAAATTCAAATGAAGTTGGTACAGTTCCAATTAAAACACGTTAGCTGTATTGTGCATGACAGCATAGGTTTGTGTAATGGAGCTTTGTGTTGTGTGAATACTGGAGGTTTCAACAAGGTCATCTTTGGGAGAGGAACCAGATTAATCATTGAACCCAGTAAGTGCTGAAACTGAATACAAATACAATTTAAATGCAGACTTTTAAAAAGGACTTTGAAACAACAAAAAAAGTTCATTAAGCCTGTTCTAAACTGTTTGGACACATAATGTTGTTGGTGACTTTTTTATGTGAGTGTACAGCCACTGAAGGTGATGGAAAGAACTAAATAAAGTAGATAATAATACAGCATACCTGAAGTGAAAATTGCTTATCTCCAAATTTATTTTTGTTTGATTTGGATGATGGTGCAGGTTTGAGTAGGTCTAGATTTTTGCACTGAGGCTTCAGACTGTGTGAGATACAGCTCTGATGTTAACAAGATCATCTTTGGAAGTGGGGCTAAGCTTTTTGTTAATGACAGTAAGTAAAATTCAGAAGCTATTTAATTTATTTCACTTACTACACATTTAGTTACTTACACATGCAGATTTCCTCTACATCAGATCTCCATTTCTTTTTTTATTATGATATAAATATACAAACAGAAGCTATTTTTGTTTATGTGACTGGAATGTGAGCATTTAGACACATTCAATTGTTTTTTCTCTTTGAGGTTTGGTTAAGACAACCTATACTTGAAACACATACAACACGTCACTCCTTGTTTCACATATAGACTAAATAAATATTTTAATTCCAATGCAAAGTTAGAATTTCAAAACAGCAGCTTATTTGTGTAAATTGAAAGTATCAAATGTAAAACATTGTTTTTTGAAGTTTTGTGACAAATTAAGTTTGGTTTGGTTTGTCACTAGTTTTGGTTATAGTGCTTCATGTTGTGTGAATACTGGTACATATAAGATCATCTTTGGAAGAGGAACCAGATTAACTATTGAACCAAGTAAGTGTATACAATGATCACCAATAAAAATTATCATTACTTTTAATATTTTGAAAACTAACTTTAATGCTCTGTATGGATAGATAAAAATTCAGGACTTTACTATAAATAGCAACATTGCCCTCCAGAAGATGTTAAATTCCTACTCTAAAATCAAGATAATTATATTGATGTTTCCACTAGGTTTTGATAATTTGAAGTTGATATTCTTGTGCATTTCTTAAACACTCGGTTTGCCGTTTGCTGCAGTCAGGTTTATGTGCTGAAGTCTTAGTCTGTGTGACATCTAGTAGCAACAAGATTATCTTTGGAAGTGGCACAAAAATATATGTTAATGACAGTAAGTTCAATTCTTTTCTTTCAGTAGTGGAAACCTGAGTACATAAACAAGTTGTTTTACATGTTCAGTCAAAGTATTAAAAATTATCACGGTACCTGATAATTGATTTTTACTCATGCATATAACATAAAAAAATTATTTGAAATTTTCTAAAATCAAGTTTAATTATGTTCTAATGACTAAACAGCAACTTGTTGTTGGAAGTAAAAAAAAAAAAAAAAACCCAAAAAAACCAAATGTAAACAGTGCAGTTTGTCTAAATGGAGTTTGCTTCAGTTTATCACTCATTTTTGGCTATGGTGCTTCATGCTGTGTGAATACTGGTGGAAGAAGGTTAATCTTTGGAAGGGGAACTAGGTTAACAACTGAACCCAGTGAGTAATTCTACCATTCATCATTCACAAGATAATTGATAATCTTTAAAAAACGTTAGTGTTTTGCATACTGTACATACATAAAATGTCTAAATTCACCGTAATAAAAATGTAAATGAAAGATCAATCAAACCAAGTCAGACTAGTTTTACCTGCTTAATTTACTTTAATTTTACAGACCAGAGACCAGTTTTTGTATCTCTAAAACACTGACACTGAGCTTGTAGTGTACTGCAGTCGGTCAGGTTTATGTACTGATGCTTTGGACTGTGTGACACTCAGTGGTGGCAACAAGATCATCTTTGGAAGTGGCACACAATTATACATTAATGACAGTAAGTGGTGAAACCTGACTGATATTCATTCAGAGTATTAAAAATCCCAACAAATGCAAAAACAGTTGTGTCCTGTAAGGTAATACATTTTTCAATATAAAGTTATATTTTACAGTATTAGCTTCATACTACGTGAATACTGGGATATAGTCATCTTTGCAAGGGAAACTTGATTAACCATTGAATCCAATAAGTATGAATAAGCATTATCATTAAATGTTATTGCTGATAAGATTAACTACTAAATATTCTGTATTACTTCAGTAGTGACAAGATCATCTTTGCAAGTGCTGGTAAATATTATAAGGTAATAACAGTAAATTAAATTTAGTTTTTCGGTGGTGAAACCTGATTGCATGAAAAAAAAATTGTTAATTGTTAAAAAATGTTAATTCCAAATTGTTAAAACTCAAATGAACAAATAAACTTATATAAAAGCATAAAATAGCAGTGCCCGGTATCAACATTTTAATAATGATATGGAAACAGCAAACAGCAGCTTGTTTATGTCAGTCAAAAATCTCAAATGTAAAAACTTTTGAGTTTTTCTCTTTCTAGTTTGGTTTAATTTTTCACTCAGTTTTGGTAATAGTGCTTCAAGCTGTGTGGATGGTAGTGGATATAAGCTAATCTTTGGAAGGGGAACCAGACTAACCATTGAATCCAGTAAGTTTATCTAACAATCATTAAATATATTAACATTGATAATTTTCATAAAGATTCATGAATAGTAAGTTAAACATAACAAAAAAAAAGATACATAAAGTGTCTAACATCACTGAAATGTATGCGGAACACTGCCCTCCAGAATTATGGTAAACAATAGACTTAACCAGCTATTTGCATTGCTACTAAAATTGGGATGTTAAAAGACAAAAAAAAAAAAAAAAATGAAACCAAAGTAGAGACTAGTTTTACCTTTTTATCTTAAACTACATGTGTTTTGAAAAGTTAATCATCCATATGGATGTTAAGTGTACATTTTAAATGTAGATTTAATTTAAAATATGTGTATACTTGAGTGTACAGATAAAAAAGGGACTCATTGTTGTGATTAAAAGATTAATAAAACAAAAGATGTAGATCTAAGTTTCTGGAGTTTTTGAAGTTGAGGTATGTGCCGGCATACACATAAACTGCATGGGATACATCTGTACTGGCATGTGGTTTGTTCAGTTTTTTAAAACTGACATTTTAATAACAATATAAAGTTATAATGACCAAACTGCAGCATCTTTATGTATTTTTGTTATGGTGAATTGTGTTGTGTGAATACTGGCGGAGGCAGGGTAATCTTTGGAAGGGGACACAGGTTAACCATTCAACTAAGTAAGTGCTATTAATGACCAATGTTAAATACAAAATTAGTCACAATTTTTTAAAAATAAAAAATGTTGTGTTTTATAAGGATAAATAATGTTGGTAACTTGTGTTTGTAACACTAAATTGTAAATAGCATCACTGCCACTATGTTAAACAGTAGACTTTACTGTTTTATTTTTATTTTTCAGCTGACATTTGGAGATTAAGAGAGCAGGCAAACCAAATTATAGACTTTAAAAAAAAAAATAACAATCTGGACTAATGAAATTCATGCTGTGCAGAAACCAGCCAGGGTTTTTGTATATTTCTGAAACACTGAATTACTAAACATTTATGTGCTGAGGCCTTAGACTGTGTGACATACAGCAGTAGTGCAACCAAGATCATCTTTGGAAGTAGCACTAAACTATATGTTAATGACAGTAAGTTTGCTTCTGTATCTTTTTAAGGGTGAAACTTGACTGCATTAAAAATGTGCTTAAATTTTGACTCAATGAATTAAAACTCAATACAAATATATTATGTAAGGTAAATTAAAAAATTTAATTAAAAAATAAAGTTATAATATACAAACATCATCATCTTTGTGCAAGTAGAAAAAAATCTAGACTTTGGTGTAGTTTGTCACTCAGTTTTGGCTACAGTACTTCAGGCTGTGGGGATGCTGGTGGAAACAGGGCCATCTTTGGAAGGGGAACAATATTAACAGTTGAAGCCAGTAAGTTTATATTAATTCATATTAAATAATGTTATTACTGATCATATTGTGAAGACTAGTGTTTTCTATGGCTACAAAAAATGTCTAAAATCACCATCATTTCAGTGTGACAACAGTGCTGTCCAGAAACACGTTAGAAAGCGGAGTAATTTTGTTTTGTTTTGTTCTTTGAAAACTGGTGATCACAAGATCTTTACAGGACAAAAGCTGTTGTTTTTTTTCATATAGATAGATAAGCTGTAGCTGGCAATGATGCTGATTATATAATGAAAGCTAACTGGCTACTCTTTAATTAATTTTTACCATAGAGCTCTTTTGTATTGAAATGTAAACTTTCAAGTGAAATAATAAATATGGACAGTCTCAGTTGTTAAAGTGGCATTCTTCTAAATATAGTTGGGCTTTGGAGGCCAGTGCTGAGTTTTTGTTATGTAACATCATATTGTGTGTCTACTGGAAATCAACTCAAGTTAATTTTTGCGATTACTCATTGATTACTCATTCAACCCAGTAAGTACTGACACTGACTAAAAAAAAGAAATAATAAAATGTTAGAAACAAAAAATTGAAATGCAAAAACTATTTAAGCTTATGTAGCAGGAATTAATAATTTAATTCAATTTTACATATATATATATATATATATATATGCCAAGCTGATTAATTTTAAATTGTGTCTTGAAAATAATATAGCAAAATTAGCAAATACATACACTGAAGTATCAACTCTAAAACTGTCCTCAACTGTATAGCATAAAGCAGAATTTAAATGTATGAGATATTTAAAACTGATATTTATTGTAAATGATACATCTTTTTAATAATAAAAGCTCATTAGATTAGATTCCATTTTTCTAAATAGTTTGTAATTTTTAAATACAACTAAACTGTGACTACAAAAATAGATCTTTTAAAAAAAATTTTTTTTTAAATGTGTTCTGACTGCACATCACATGCTCAGTTTGTGTTATGGAACTTCATGCTGTGTGACAACTGGTGGTGGTTACAAGATTATTTTTGGAAGTGGAACCAGATTAACTGTTAAACCCAGTGAGTACTGACATGTATTATAAAGGTTTTGCATGTGGCATCTTTAGAGATCACTTTTACCTTTAAAAAAACAAAACAAAACAAAAAAGAAACCAAACAAGGTCATTAATACAATACCCCAGATTTTGTGAAAATGACATATAATAAAAAAGTTACAATTTGAGGTCACCTGAATATTGATTAAACAATACAAGTAATTTTCATGCTTGTTAAATTCTCAGAAATGAGGAAAGAATTCAGTGTAATCCTGTAAAATTATGTAAGTCTTTGATCACAGAGAAATGATACAACAAAGATAAATTGGTCCCAGTGATCAAATACATTACATTACATAACTGTATTCAGAAAAAACATTTATGCTTTCATATTCAATACATGCAGCTATTTTATAAATACTAATTTAATACAAAAATGAAAATAATTGCTTTGTTTTACTGGTAAAAGTCATGAAAGATCAGTTTTTCCTTTTAGTCAGTTACTGAGTTTGTGTTGTGGTGTAGCGTGTTGTGTGACTACTACAAATCGTAATAAGCTGATCTTTGGAAATGGGATCAAATTAACCATTGAACCCACTAAGTACTTTTATAATGATCATAATAATTATGTATATAAAGTGTCTCTAAAAGCCAAATTTTGTACTGAAACACATAAAAGCAGAAGTGCAAATATCGAAAAAGCTTCATTATAATAAATTATAATTAAAATGAATTGCTCATTATTAGTTATATTTTAATTAAATAATGCAATTAATATAGTTTCTGTGTAATAATATAACTTCAATTGTCATTGTTAACATTTATAATGTACATTTACATTTATTATAGAAAGTAGGTTATTCATGGAAATCTGAAGGACATGTAAAATGTTCCGTTTCTATGTGTTTGGTTCAGTTTGTTACTGTGACTTTGTGTAATGAAGCGTCATGTTGTGTGACAACTGGTGCAAGTCAGTATAAGCTGTTCTTTGGCAGTGGAACCAAACTAACCATTGAAGCCAGTAAGTTCTTATATTTATTGAAATCGAGGTTAGTAGGGGTTATTAAAATCAGAAATATACACTGTTGCAGGTGGAAAACATGCATATCCAAAATGTCATCGTTAAAAACTGAGAATGTTTTTGTTTGATCTAAACGATGTTGCATTATCATAACCGTTCAGACACCAAACAAAGGTTTTATTAGATTAAGTAGCACAAATTTTATAATAATAGTAAACCTAAAACAAAAATAATCTCTCTAAAATATTCTCCTGAGATAATTTAAAATATCAACATTAAAATAGCTCAAATCTTCAAATCAAAAGTTAGATTTCCATTATTTTGTAAATGTATGAGTGGGGTGCAGTTGGTCATGTGCTCAGTTTATGTTATGAAGCTTCACATTGTGTGAATACTGGAAATGCTAAGCTCTTCTTTGGAACTGGAAGCAGATTAATCATTGAAGCCAGTAAGTAATTATATGTAATATGTAAAATAATTTTACTGTGTTTATCCTGCAAAGGGTAGTGTTTATTAAAGATTTATTATACTTGTGATTTGATTCAGACAACAGAGCAAAAAATGTGAAAAGTAAAAATGTCCCTATGACAGAATCTAGAAGTTTATATCAAGATTGAATATCTGTAGAGTTAACCTCTCAGTTCTTTTACTAAATTAAATTAAATTAAATCTGCCCCCGGTGATGTATTAATGCCTCACCTGATGTCATAAAACATAAATAAGTCAAAGTGATACTCATCTTCTTCATCGTATAAATACCTCACCAAAGGATTCACTGATGAAATGTAAATGCCATAAAAATAACTTTTCTTATCAGCTGTACACCAAACCTCTGAATTTGCAGATTATTAATTTTCTTTTTGTTATAGATATTTTAGTGAAAAGAGCAACATGTGTCTCACATATGAAAGTCATTCAGTTGATCACTGCTTAGGTTTGTGTTATTGAGTTTCATGATGTGTGAATCTTGGTGCAACTAAGATGACATTTGGAAGTGGAAGCAGATTAATCATTGAATCTAGTGAGTACTTGTATTCATAAAATACTGTTAAAATAAGAACTGTAAAAGTAAAGTAGCTTTAAAGCACAACTTAGCCACTGGAAACCAGAGAAAAACTAAAATTATGGTAAATTTATATGATATGTAATCAACATTATCTGTTTTTATCTTACTCGTTAGTCATTTTAAAGATTTAATATTACAAAAATGTAAAGCCCAGTTCATCAAGTGCTCAGTTTGTGTAATGGAGCATCATGTTGTGTGAATACTGGTGGTGGTGCTAAGATGATTTTTGGTAGAGGGACAAGATTAAACATTGAATCCAGTAAGTACTCATCAATATTATGCATCAAATACCATTAATAGTAAGAAAAACATGCAAGCTATGAAGAGATATTTAAAATATATATTTCCAGCTATCTTCTCTATGTTAGCCCTGTTATTGAGCCATAAGACTCATACACTGTTACATAGAAAGTTTGTAACATCAAAAAGGCAGTTACAAAAAAGACAAACAAAAGACTGCACCATCCAGCTAATGCGAAATTTGTATGACCATGAATTATATGAGTTTGTTTTTATCTTTCTGAAAGGATTCAGTTCATCGTTGCTGAGATTTTGTTATTTAGCATCATATTGTGTGTCTTCTGGTAAAGTTATGAAAGATCAGTTTTTCCTTTTAGTCAGTTACTGAGTTTGTGTTGTGGTGTAGCGTGTTGTGTGACGACTGCAAATCGTAATAAGCTGATCTTTGGAAATGGGATCAAATTAACCATTGAACCCAGTAAGTACTTTTATATTGATCATAATAATTATGTATATAAAGTGTCTCTGAAAGCCAAATTTTGTACTGCAACACATAAAAGCAGAAGTGCAAATATCTCAACAGGCTTCATTATAATAACTTTTAAAATGAATTGCTCATTATTAGGTACAGTTTAATTAAATAATGCACTGAATATAGTTTCTGTGTAATAATATAGCTTCAATTGTCAATTTTAACATTTATAATGTACATTTACGTTTATTATAGAAAGTAGGTTATTCATGGAAATCTGAAGGACATGTAAAATGTTCTTTTTCTATGTGTTTGGTTCAGTTTGTTACTGTGACTTTGTGTAATGAAGCTTCATGTTGTGTGACAACTGGTGCAAATCCATATAAGCTATTCTTTGGCAGTGGAACCAAACTAACCATTGAAACCAGTAAGTTCTAATATTTATTGAAATCAAGGTTAGTAGGGGTTATAAAATCAGAAATATACACGGTTGACAGGTGGAAAACATGCATATCCAAAATGTCATCGTTTTCAAAACTGAGACTGTTTTGTTTTTTTAATCTAAATGATGTTGCATTATCATAACCATTCAGACACCAAACAAAGGTTTTATTAGATTAAGTAGCACAAATTTTATAATAATAACAATAAACCCAAAACAAAAATAAACTCTCTGAAATATTCTCCTGAGATAATTTAAAATATCAAATTTAAAATAGCTCAAATCTTCTAATCAAAAGTTAGATTTCCATTATTTTGTAAATGTATGAGTGGGGTGCAGTTGGTCATGCCCTCAGTTTATGTTATGAAGCTTCACATTGTGTGAATACTGGAAATGCTAATAAGCTCTTCTTTGGAAGTGGAAGCAGATTAATCATTGAAGCCAGTAAGTAATTATATGTAATATATGAAATAATTTTACTGTCTTTATCCTGCAAAGTGTAGTTTTTATTGAAGATTTATTATACTTGTGATTTGATTCAGACAACAGAGCAAAAAAAAAAAAGTGAAATGTAAAAATGTTTCTATGAGAATCTAGAAGTTTATATCAAGATTGAATATCTGTAGAGTTAACCTCTCAGTTCTTTTACTGATGATAGCTCAGTCCACCCCTATGGTGAGTTTGTGTAACGGGGTTTCATGTTGTGTGACTGCTACAAGTCAGTATAAGATCTTCTTTGGGAGCGGAATCACATTAACTGTTGAATACAGTAAGTAGAGAAACATCTTACACTAATCATAAATTGAGGCATACTCTAATTTATAGGTTACACACAAAACCACAATGAGAAAACATTTTTAAAAGCTGCAATAACACTGACTGAACATTATATATATATGTTAGAAATCATCAAATCTGCCAGCAAAATTACCCTTTCAAAAACACATTTTAAAATGTTCTTCCATACAGATAATGTAACCATTATATGAACATGAATGCATTATTAATTATCATATATGGCAGTATTTTTAATCAAAACATGTCTTGAATGAAACAAAATTATCTTGATTATAAATGAAGTTTGATTCAGTTTGCCTCAGCCCAGTTTGCGTTAAGAAGCTTCATGTTGTGTGAATGCTGGAAGTGGAACTAAGATGATCTTTGGACGGGGGAACAGATTACTTATTGAACCCCGTAAGTACTCAAAAAAAACATAAGAAATTAAATTAAATCTGCTGCTGGTGATGTATTAATGCCTCACCTGAGTGTTATAAAACATAAATAAAAAGGAAAAGAAAAAGTCAAAGTGATACCCATCTTCTTCATCATATAAATACCTCACCAAAGGATTCACTGATGAAATGTAAATGCCATAAAATAACTTTTCTTCAGTTCAGCTGTACACCAAAACTCTGAATATATGTGGATTATTCATTTTCCTTATGTTATAGATATTTTAGTGAAAATAGCAACGTGTGTGTCAAATATGAAAATCATTCAGTTGATCACTGCTTAGGTTTGAGTTTCATGATGTGTGAATGTTGGTGCAACTAAAATGACATTTGGAAGTGGAAGCAGATTAATCATTGTTACTGAGTACTTGTATTTATAAAATACTGTTAAAATAAGAACTGTAAAAGTAAAATAGCTTTAAAGCACAACTTAGCCACTGAAAACCAGAGAAAAACTAAAATTATGGTAAATTTATATTTATATGATATGTAATCAACATTGTCTGTTTTTATCTTACTCTTTAATCATTTTAAAGATTTAATATTACAAAAATGTAAAGCCCAGTTCATCATGTGCTCAGTTTGTGTAATGGAGCGTCATGTTGTGTGAATACTGGTGGTGCTGCTGCTAAGATGATTTTTGGTAGAGGAACAAGATTAAACATTGAATCCAGTAAGTACTCATAAATATTATGCATCAAATACCATTAACAGTAAGTCAACCATGCAACCTATAAAGAGATATTTAAAATATATATTTCCAGCTATCTTCTCTTTGTTAGCCCTGTTATCAATTGAGCCATAAGACTCATAAACTGTTACATAGAAAGTCTGTAACATCAATAAGGCTGTTACAAAAAACAAAAGACTGCACCATCCAGCGAAAACAAAATTTGTATGACCATGAATTATGAGGTTTTTTTTTAAAAAATCTTTCTGAAAGGAGTCAGTTCATCATTGCTGAGTTGTTTTTTTATGTAGCATCATATTGTGTGTCTACTGGAAATCAACTTACGTTAATTTTTGGGAGTGGAACCAGGTTATATATTGAACCCAGTAAGTAGTGACACTAACTTACAAAAAATAATAATAAAACGGTAGAAACAAAAAAATGAAATGCAAAAACAATTTAAGCTTATATAGCAGGGATTAATAATTTAATTCAAATTATATATATATATGTATGTATATATATATATACACCTAGGTGATTAATTTCAAATTAGTGTCTTCAAAATAATAAAGCAAAATTAGCATATACATACACTGAAGTATCAGCTCTAAAACTGCTCTCAACTGTATAGCAAAAAAGCAGAATTTACATGTATGAGATATTTAAAACTGATATTTGTTTTAAATGATACATCTTTATAATGACAAAAGCTCATTAGATTAGATTAGATTACATCACATTTTTCTAAATAGTTTGTAATTTTTAAATAAAACTTATCTGTGACTAAAAAAATAGATCTTTTTAAAATGTTTTTTTTTTTTTTAAATGTGCTGCGACTTCACATCACATGCTCAGTTTGTGTTATGAAATGTCATGCTGTGTGACAACTGATGGTGTTTACAAGATTATTTTTGGAAGTGGAACCAGATTAACTGTTGAACCCAGTGAGTACTGACATATTATAAAGGTTTAGCATGTGACATCTTTAGAGATCACTTTTATCTTTTACGTTTACGTTTATTATAGAAAGTAGGTTGTTCATGGAAATCTGAAGGACATGTAAAATGTTCTGTTTCCATGTGTTTGGTTCAGTTTGTTACTGTGACTTTGTGTAATGAAGCGTCATGTTGTGTGACAATTGGTGCAAATCAATATAAGCTGTTCTTTGGCAGTGGAACCAAACTAACCATTGAAGCCAGTAAGTTCTGATATTTATTGAAATCGAGGTTAATAGGGGTTATTAAAATCAGAAATATACACTGTTTGCAGGTGGAAAACATGCATATCCAAAATGTCATTGTTTTAAAAACCGAGACTGTTTTTGTTTGATCTAAATGATGTTGTATTACCATAACCATTCAGACACCAAAGGTTTTATTAGATTAAGTAGCACAAATTTTATAATTTAATAAACCCAAAACAAAAACAAACTCTCTGAAATATTCTCCTGAGATGATTTAAAATATCAAAATTAAAATAGCTCAAATCTTCTAATCAAAAGTTAGATTTCCATTATTTTGTAAATGTATGAGTGGGGTGCAGTTGGTCATGCACTCAGTTTATGTTATGAAGCTTCACATTGTGTGAATACCGGAAATGCTTATAAGCTCTTCTTTGGAAGTGGGAGCAGATTAATCATTGAAGCCAGTAAGTAATTACATGTAATATGTAAAATAATTTTACTATCTTTATCCTGCAAAGGGTAGTTTTTATTGAAGATTTATTATACTTGCGATTTAATTCAGGCAACAGAGCAAAAAATGTGAAATGTAAAAATGTTTCTATGACAGAATCTAGAAGTTTATATCAAGATTAAATATCTGTAGAGTTAACCTCTCAGTTCTTTTACTGATGATAGCTCAGTCCACCCCTATGGTGAGTTTGTGTAACGGGGTTTCATGTTGTGTGACTGCTACAAGTCAGACTAAGATCTTCTTTGGGAGCGGAATCACATTAACCGTTGAATCCAGTAAGTAGAGAAACATCTTACACTAATCATAAATTGAGGCATACTTTATTTATAGGTTACACACAAAACCACAATGAGCACAAATATTTTTAAAAGCTGCAGTAACACTGACTGAACATTATATACATATTAGAAATCATCAAATCTGCCAGCAAAATTACCCTTTCAAAAACATAATTTAAAATGTTCTTCCACACAGATAATGTAACCATTATATGAACATAAATGCATTATTAATTATCATGTATGGCAATATTTTTAATCAAAACATGTCTTGAATGAAACAAAATTATCTTGTTTATAAATGAAGTTTGATTCAGTTTGCCTCTGCCCAGTTTGTGTTAAGAAGCTTCATGTTGTGTGAATGCTGGAAGTAGAACTAAGATGATCTTTGGACGGGGGAACAGATTACTTATTGAACCCCGTAAGTACTCAAAAAACATAAGAAATTAAATTAAATTAAATCTGCTGCCGGTGATGTATTAATGCCTCACCTGAGTGTCATAAAACATAAATAAGTCAAAGTGATACTCATCTTCTTCATCGTATAAATACCTCACCAAAGTATTCACTAATGAAATATAAATGCCATAAAATAACTTTTCTTCATATCAGCTGTACACCAAAACTCTGAATATATGTGGATTATTCATTTTCCTTATAGATATTTTAGTGAAAAGAGCAACATGTGTCTCAAATATGAAAGTCATTCAGTTGATCACTGCTTAGGTTTGTGTTATTGAGTTTCATGATGTGTGAATATTGGTGCAACTAAGATGACATTTGGAAGTGGAAGCAGATTAATCATTGAATCTAGTGAGTACTTGTATGTATAAAATACTGTTAAAATAAGAACCGTAAAAGTAAAATAGCTTTAAAGCACAACTTAGGCAGTGGAAACCAGAGAAAAACTAAAATCATGGTAGATTTACATTTGTATGATATGCAATAAACATTTTCTCTTTTTATCTTACTCTTTAATCATTTTAAAGATTTAAAATTTACAAAAATGTTAAGCCTAGTTCATCATTTGCTCAGTTTGCGTAATGGAGCATCATGTTGTGTGAATACTGGTGGTGTTGCTAACATGATTTTTGGTAGAGGGGCAAGATTAAACATTGAATCCAGTAAGTACTCATCAAATACCATTAACGGCAAGTCAAACATGCAAGCTATGAAGACATATTTAAAAAATATATTTGCAGCTATTGTGTCTTTGTTAGCCCTTTTATCAATTGAGCCATAAGACTCATACACTGTTACATAGAAAGTCTGTAACATCAATAAGGCAGTTACAAAAAACAAAAGACTGCACCATCCAGCTAAAACAAAATTTGTATGACCATGTATTATATAAGGTTTTTTTTATATGATATGCAATCAACACTGTCTGTTTTTTATCTTACTCGTTAATCATTTTAAAGATTTAATATTACAAAAATGTAAAGCCCAGTTCATCATGTGCTTAGTTTGCGTAATGGAGCATCATGTTGTGTGAATACTGGTGGTGCTACTAAGATGATTTTTGGTAGAGGGGCAAGAGTAAACATTGAATCCGGTACGTACTCATCAATATTATGCATCAAATACCATTAACGGCAAGTCAACCATGCAACCTATAAAGAGATATTTAAAATATATATTTCCAGCTATCTTCTCTATGTTAGCCCCGTTATCAGTTGAGCCATAAGACTCATAAACTGTTACATAGAAAGTCTGTAACATCAAAAAGGCAGTTACTAAAAAACAAACAAAAGACCACGATCCAGCTAAAGCAAAATTTGTATGACCATGAAGAGTTTTTTTTTTTTTTTTATCTTTCTGAAAGGAGTCAGTTCATCATTGCTGAGTTTGTGTTGTGGGTCTTCATGTTGTGTGATGACTAGCAGTGCATATAAGATCATTTTTGGAACCGGAGCCAAATTAACTGTCGAACCCAGTAAGTAAAAAGTGTATTAGTGTTTTGTATGAAAAACAAGAAAAAAAGAAAAAAAAAAAGAAACACCACCAAAAAAGCCTAACTCAAATCATAGATGTGTTGTGTTTGTATAATACATTTGTTTTAGAAAACAATCTTTAGATAAATTTAGAAATGAAGAATATTTTTAAAAGCTTTAAAGACATTCACACCCCTTCTTGTTTTTCAGAAGCAAAAACAACAGAAGTCCATTTATGTGAACAGAATGGAATTTAATGTTTTTCTAAAAAAAAACAACAACAACAAAAACTTAAAAAGTTTTGGCATTTGTTTCAGTTCCTTAGTTATTTACACAATGTGTTCCACATTGTGTAAATAATTTTGGTTTTTCAAACAAGATGATCTTTGGTAGAGGGACTAGATTATATATTTAAATCAGTAAGTATGAGCATAGAGTGCACCTTTAATAGAACATTTTTGATATGAAGAAATACCTGACAAGATGACAACTGTTGTGTTTGTGTCTACATGTTGTGTGAATGATGGCAGTTTAGCCAGATTAACCTTTGAACCCAGTAAGTTCGTTTTTCACTAAGATCACAGATATTTTATATCTCTGAAAGCCATAAATACTAGTGTTTCACTGTAAAATTAAATTCAGAATATTAGATGAAAAATTTGTCATACAAGACTACATTTGATAAATACAGAAAGATTATGTCCAGTCAGAAACTAGCAGCTGTGGAATATAATAACAATGAACAATACATGGAAATTAAGCATTAAGACATGTTTATTTCTTAGAAAAAAAGATCAAGAAATGTAAATATAAACAGCAACAAATGTGTTCTAGGTTAAGTTCGGCCTAGTTATACAATGCTGAGTTTGTGTTAGGGGGGTTCATATTGTGTGAATGCTGCTAATAAGATTATTTTTGGACGGGGAATCAGATTAACCATTAATCCAAGTAAGTTCTCATGAAACCTTAGATGTGGGCATGAGTAACAGCAAGTATTGCATGTTACACTGTATATATTGATTTTAAAAGTTTACATTAACAATCTTTTTTGATCTAAAACCTGTTGCCTGATCAGCAGAAGAAGAAAAGAAACAGAACAGTTCAGTATAATGCTGTCATCCGGGGATGATTTTTTTAATGTCTAATAAATCAAGACTCTTCTAGGTAAATCTTTTTTTTTCTTTTTGCATAAATTATTAATAGATTGTCTAAATGATAATTATGAGAATCAAACATATCAACTGAACCTCATTAATAATTTTATCATGAGTGACAGTGCTGAAATATTTAGTCTTGAGCCCACTTACAGTTAAATTTAACAATTATATTTATTTTTTAAAATAGATTATTTATATAAATGTGAGAGTATTATAAAGTTGGTAATTTTCTTTTGTTTACTCTGCACAATTACTGTTCATGTATCTAATATGTGAATGTCATTGATCAAAATAGGAATATCTTTGGAATGGGAACAAAATTAGACATTGTACCTAGTAAGAATTGGCTGCACTTGGTAAAGTTGAATCAAACTATATTCCCAAATATAAATTACATTTTCTCAAAATGGAGCTGACTTCAGTTCATCACTAGGAGTTTGTGCTCTGAAGCTTCATGTTGTGTGAATGCTGCAGGTGGATATAAAATCTTTTTTGGAAGGGGCACCAGATTAGTCATTGAAACAAGTAAGTAATGTTGTGAATTTGAATTATTATTCTGCAGCTCACAAATTGGTACAAAAACATTAGACCACAAACGAGTATTATTATTATACTGCATTATTGAGGAGATAGTTGGATGTCAAAATGTGTACTTCTGACAATCTGAGAAATTAAATTTCTCTTTGATTAATTTTGGTTCAGTCCTTCACTTTGAGTTTGTGTTATGCGGTTTCATGATGTGTGACTGCTGGAAATCAATTGAGCATCATTTTTGCAAGTGGAACCAATTTAAAAGTTGAATTCAGTAAGTACTGGCATTGATTATAAACATAGCTATCATGGAGCATTTTTAAAACACAAATGACAATGATTCCCATAAATAGAAAAAACATACAAATTGAGATACAAATTAATGATAAATATTCTGCTTAAAAGAAAAACCAGATACTTTAAAGTTAGCCTTATTGTTATCTTATTGTAATTTTCATTTAGAATCAAACCTGCAGTGTCAGTCTGATAGCATTAAGGGTGTTTATCAAGCTGACAAACACTATGTGACTGTGGGAAGTACACTGCTAAAGGAATCACGCTGAATGCTGAAAATCATAAATCATGTAAATCCATGGGAAAATGTCAAAGAAAATGAAAAAGAAAAAATGTAGAGACTTTACTGAATATACTTTAGTTACAATAAAAGAAACTTTAACTATAACTCCAGTCCAATTTTAATCTTAAATCAGAGCTTTAATTGCATTTTAAAGCATTTGTCCAATGTAGATGAGCGTTATTTTAAAATCTGCTTACCCAGTATAAATCGTAGGAAGGTAAAGAGTTGTTGAGAAAAAAGTATTTTACCAAATCAAAACTTAAAACTTAAAAAATGCAAACAAACATACAAAAACATCTATAATCTCACTTTTGCTACTTCACGTTAAATTTTTGGATTTCAAACTCTTCAATTTTTCAGATTTTTGTCTGTTTCAGAACCTTTCAGTTTGCTGCAGAGGTGGGTTAGTGAAGTTTTAGCACTGGCACTTCAGACTGTGTGAATGTTAATAAGATTATATTTGGAAGAGGCACAAAACTACATGTTCATGCTAGTAAGTTGAATTCATTTTATACTGAAAATAGCATAGGTAAAAGGTTGTTTAAAGCTGTTATACAAAGTCATTGATGTTCTTTATTTGCCATTATTATTTGCATCATGAAACAATAGGCATACAGCATATAGCTTATTTAATTAAAATATATATAAATGTTTGAATGTCAATTGTTTTAAGAAGAGTAAAAATGTTGATGTAATAAACTTATCAACTTAATAATATTACTCATCTATAGTTCCAAAATCAGTTCTAAAACCAGCTTTTGTGATCCTCCTTTAAAGATGTCTTGAAAACTTTGGCAAACAGGAATTTCATAAATTTATGGAAAATTATAACACAAAGACGACAAGGAAATATTTAAATGGCTTGAACTTCAAGTAGGTTGTCTACATTGAAGTTGATGTTTGGTGTTTGTTTGAAAGGTGTCTGGTGGTTTTTGTTCTATTGGTTTGTGCTGTGGGTCAAATGTCAAAATGTTATTTGGTGCTGGAATCAAACTGAATGTGGAAACATGTAAGTCTAAACTTCCAAAATCCACCAGAGATGCACAATTTACAGATTTGCTTTGTTCAAGATATATCACTTTTGGTTTTATATTTTGTTTTGCTAATTTGAAATTTATTATTAAGTGAAATGAAATGGGCAACACTGGCATTAAAATCTTAACCAAAATATTTTGCAGTTAAGTTATTTAGTAGCAACATTGTAATTGTAAACTATGAATTTAAGTTTAAATTAATGTAACAGTAAAATATACGTTTTGAAAATAAGAAAAAAGTGATTTTCTAACATTTAAATATTTTTCCTTTGTTTCATATTTTCAGTTCTAATTCAAAAATAACTGACTATAATGATAATATACTTATAAGTTAAAAATTCAAATAATGAAACATTGAAACAATTTTCCTAAATTTAACTCCCAATAACTAATTTAACATTAAATATCCAAACACAAACATTAATTTGTAGTTCCCATATCCAACCCTAACGAGTCAGACTGTATACCATTTTTACATATAAAACAATTCATCTGGTAAATTCCACAGAGGTTAAGATTGTTCAGTCAGTCAGTGATATCTTAAGTATTGAAATCTATATGTGTACCTATCTTATTTAGAAATTTTTTAGCTTAATTACAGATTAATTTTACCTATTTTTGTATTTGAAATTAGAGTAGATTTGTGAGAAATTAGTGTATGAAGTTGCTGTTCAGCTCTCATTCACTGTGTGACTCTTTCTGGAAACTACAAAGTTATATTTGGAGCAGGAACCAAACTAGTCATAGAGAGCAGTTAGTATTTTATAAAACTTTGAACAAATCTGTATTAACGTTTAACCTAAAACATTTAGCAGAGAGTGGTGGGTCAAATTTTGTCAAACTGTCAAAATTTGATCAGTATTTAAATAATTATTTATTCCCAACAAAAAACAAAACAAGTGGATATCTCAAATATTAGGGGAGCACAAAAATGTAATATATACACTAAAATGAAACTGTGTGAGCTTATAGTTATTGTTGAGTGTAGGTGCACTGTGTGACTGGAGCTGGAAACCGAAAAATACTTTTTGGGGAGGGAATCCGGCTGATTGTTGAATTCTGTGAGTATTGTGTCAGTAATCCATTTTTACATATATTAAAATTTTTACAGTACAGTATTAAGTGTCAAATCTTCAAACACCTGGTGCATCTGATTATAAACCAGTCACAGATTTATTGCCACTAGACTTCTTTTTGCTTTGACCAACTTACCCATAAGACTAATTGATAATTATGGTAATTTCATGACCAGTTTTTTTTTTTTATCATGAATATATTTCTATTTGTCTGCAAGCACATAATTCAAAAATTCATCCATGACTGCTGTTTATCTGCATGAATAGCTCCATAGTTATTGTTGACATGATTTTGATTGTGTGACTACATCTGCAAACTTGAAAATAATTTTTGGAAATAGAATCAAACTGACTGTAGAAAGCAGTGAGTATCAAAAATACAAATACTGCACGTATATATGAACAAATTACTATAATTTTGTTATCCTACTGATTTTGATTGTAGTTTTACTGATCTAATTCCGGGATAGAATGCTCTTTTTTTAAAATCCTTTCAACAGATAAACCTCTGAACTTTTATTAGTACAGACACACTTAATCCCGTTCAACCACTTTAATGCAGCCACTTGTCGTATTTATGAGGTCAAAGGTCCTATATAATGCTAAAAAAAAGATTAAATGTTTTTTTTTATTCTTTAATGGAGAATTATGTATGGATAAATTAGGGACATTTTTAAAGTACAAGTACCTTAAATTTATATGTAAGTAAAATAATTTTGCATTCCATATTTATTAATATAAAACAATTATCCAGTTGATTGATAACATGTCTTGTACAAGCAAGGCATGC
>JAVDPK010001465.1:37881-50676 GCA_034780415.1 Cichlasoma orientale | reverse complement strand
TTACACTTAACTCTAACTTGCCTATAACTGTACAAATAGGTATTTTAGTGAAATGTAGATTTTGTTACTCTTAAATTAATTTCATCTTAAGCCAACTGGGAATTACCAGGAATATGTTTGCCAAAAAATATTTTTAGAATTAAATCTGTTCACAGTATATGCATAGGCCCTCAGAAAGTTGCTTTAGTTTAATTATTAAAGTGAAGTTAATTAAATTGAAGTTTGGTTTTGAAAAAGCTGTGTTCACTAATATAGACATTTAGTTTCTAAACTAATGTCAGGGTTTATATAATTGTGTGTCTCAGTGTGAATGACTACTCAACCACCAAACTTACTGAAATGTTTGCACAGTTGTGACCAAAGATTTTGATTTATTTACCAATTAGCACAATTAATACTTGTGTTTATTCTTCACTACATCATAGAAATATGTACAAACAAATCTCACTAAAAAAAAAAAGACAAATCCTATGAAACACAAAATTTGTATGACTGCCAAAACATTTGGTTGTGACTCGAGTTATTGTTTAGATCTGAGCCAAAGTGTGACTGCTTCAGGATCAAACAGAAAACTTCTTTTTGGAAAAGGAACTAAACTGATTGTGGAGAGCAGTGAGTAGAATTAAAATAAAACATATTCAATCTAATTAAACTTTGTTTGTGACAAGTTAATAGTTGGAGTTTGCTAACTTGGAAAAGCATGATTTCTAAAAGCCATGTGTAATTTTGCTCTTAGTGTGCCACATCAAAAATATTACAGCTATCAGTTTAAAAAGTTTTTTTTAATTAAAACAACTGTTAATAGAATGAGATATTAAAAGATAAAATAGCAAAGCATTTTAAATATAAATTTTAATATACTTTTTTCATAAATTCACAGCAGACCCTTTCAGTCAAAAGGGATTACATTTGTTACTGTAACAGACAATTACTGTTTGTGTCAGAAACACTGTGTGACCACAAACTGGAAATTGCTGTTTGGAGACGGAATTAGACTTACTGTCCAACCCAGTAAGTACTGCTGTATTCTTGTTATTTAATGCTTTGGTTACCACTATTTTTAGTGGTTACGCTTTGAATCTATAAAGTGGTGAGAAAAAGATGAATAAAACATTCAAGGTCATAGTCTCATTATGTTATTGAACTGTTAGCATTCTTGTTGCTTTATACCCTATAAAAACTTAGCCTTATACTGTTACTGACAAATTCAAAAATAAATCATAGCTACTAGGGCCATGGAATAACAAACAAGCCTAAGAAACTGTAGTTTACCACATTTTCTGGATAAAGTTTTAGAAAAGTTAAGAAAATATATTTTGTGTGGTGATACAGCAACTCAACATACTTTTTTTTTTTTTTTAAGTACAAAAGCCAAAGTATGAAATCAGTTATTAGTGTATCAGCTGGTAAATTATTGCCCTGGTACCATACCCTGCTGAGCCCTTGGATCCTCTGTAGTGGACACAACAAAAGTTAGGTTTTTATCCCCTCGGTACTAAGGAGGATGTCAAGATTTTGTTTTTTTGAAGTTTGTAGATATGGAGCGTGATTACATGTTTAGTTCTATTCATATTTTCCTAGCAATTAAAAAAAGTGTACCATAGTAATAGGCAGATCATATCAGTGGAATGAATCTTACACCCGTAACTCTCAGCATTATGAGCTGAGATCCATCGGAGAAGATTTTGTATTTGCTGGTGTCGTAGTGTGACTGGCTCTGGAGGTTACAGAACTGTGTTTGGTTCTGGCACTAAACTCACAGTTCATGCCTGTAAGTTTGTTTTATTCATAATCTAAAAATCTTGAGCAATCATACATCTTTCACATGTTAACTCTAGGATTTTATGAATATTAATGTAAATGTACTGCTTTAAATTCCAAAACTGAACAATAATTAGCAAGTATAATTCAATATTAAATTAAAGTTTGTATTGATTACTGTCATCAAAACAAAAACTGACTTTTTTTTTTCACGTTTCGTGTTTCCAAGAAAATTTTTCTACAAGAGTATATCTTTCAGAACTATATGTAAATGCATGTAATTTGAATTCTGCATATAGCTCCCCATGTAAGAAATCACTTTTCTCAGGTATTACTTTTTTTTTTAATTTTTTCCCCAAAACAGTTTAAAACATTTCCCCCCCAATCAAAACTGTTTAAACCACGTTTGTCTGTAGTTCAAGTTTTTGGTTTGTAACTGAGTACAGTGTGACTGATTCTGGACTCAGAAAACTGTACTTTGGAAAAGGAACCAAATTACTTGTTGAAACTTGTGAGTCAAGTCTCATTTATTTTATCATAACGTGGAACAGAATTAGTCCTTTCAGTTTTTAAAACTTTTTTTCTTTCGCCCTGACTTCTTAACTTCCATCTTAACTAAGAGTTGATCCAAACTTTCAAAATATCATTACACTTTAATATGTTTGTGATATAATTCAACTTTGTTTGTTTCATACTGAATAGTTAATATTTTTATGGTTAATCAACTGGCTCTCTTTTCTTCTTATTTTCTGTACAATACAAAGTATTCTACAAGATGATCAACTTCATCTGAAAACCAAAACTAACTCACAAACTGAAAATTATTTTAACCAAAACAGATTCAGCATTAATTTTTAAAGAAATATTTTATTACAGCTGAATTGTAAAGAAAACTGAAATATATAGATAGAAATGCACGTTACATTTAAAATGACTATTTTAAAGTTCAAGATATTGTTGGAAATTGTTCTCATTAATTCCCATTCTCAACCATTGGCACAATTGTTATTAATACAGTTTTTTTAGTTACTGTGAAAATGTCACTCATTCAGCTGATTATTGAGTTTAGGTTATGAAGCACTTCACTGTGTGAATGATGGGACAAGAAGACTCATCTTTGCACAAGGAACTGAGTTGAAAATTGAGATGAGTAAGTTTATAAAAGAAAAATATCTGAGCCAATCACTGACGACTTACTGAATATGATTTCTTTTTATTAATGCATAATAATAAATTGTTAATTAAGTAGCCAAGTTATTGATCAGCCTTCCTACTGTGTGGTTAGACCTGTTTTTTTTTAGAAACTCATCTTTGGATCTGGACTCAGACTCGTGGTTGATGACAGTATACAAAAATATTTGTTAACGCTGAAGTGGATATAAACATTGACATATAGGCTAACTTAAACAAGATTTAAAAAGAAACCCTTCATAGATTGCCATGTAGGTCCATTTACTCTCATCTTAGCAATGTGTTGACATATGTAATTATTTAAACTGCAAAGTGCATCTCTTCAGATGAGATTGTTCCATGCAGTCAGAATATCACTCCTGATCAGTGAACCAGTGAAGACAGGTTTATCCTTAAATAATTTATTTCATTCACATATTGCCTGCAACATATTCAGTTTTTGTTATGAAGTATCTCTGTGTGTAAATGATGGGACTCAAAAGCTAATCTTTGGACGAGGAGCTGAGCTGAAAATACATGATAGTAAGATTTTTATTATAATAAACTAGATATAAGTTCAACAGTGTGACAAAGTTTTGGTTGTTTAGAAAAACTCAAACTATTAAAATATATATATACTCATGTAGTAGCATAATTTCATAATTTCAAGATCATCAAGGTCCATTTAGTTGAAGCACTAAATCTAAAACTCTATAAATTCAAATTTATTCACATGGTGCATTTGCAACTGCATTCATATTGAAGATACAAGATACTAAAATACTATTTAAAGATACAATAATGATGTGAGACTTGGTGATATTTTGGTAAAATGATAACTAGTACCTTTTCTCTCTGCCATAGAGCCAAAGTCTTAGCATGCAAATATTATACTCATAATTCATATTTTAAGAAAAGATTTAATTAACTGAGGAATGAAGGTCGAGTACCTTCAAGAATCTAAGTAGTAATTGTCCAACACCACAACACTGTGTGACACAATCTGGAGCTGCTAAACTCATATTTGGGGATGGAACCAAATTTCGGGTAGAGAAAAGTAAGTTAACAAAATGATTTAATGCATTATCTCATGTAACAGTGATTTTATCATCAAGTAAGTGGATTCCCTACATTGCAAACCAAACAAACAACAATAACGATGAAATTATGAAATTTGTTTTTTAATTTCATAATGATTTATCAATTCACTATCAATATGATAAAAACCTTTTAATGGTGTTAACCTTCTACTTCAGATGTGCTAACTAAACTACAATTCACACACTAAAATACTTTTTTAATCCATACAGTAGTAAAGGATATACTTTGTACCTACTGTAATAAAAAACATCTGATCCTTTTTTATATTCACTTTCTATACTTAAAAAAATCTAAAATTTTAAAAATAGATGTGTATGAATACATAGCTTATAACTGAAATCCTCCACTCAACAATATAGTATATTGATGATCACTTCCAGTAAGTCCAATTTAAAGTAAGATTTCCACAGTTCCAAGATGATGGTTTACTTGGTCTAATTAGATTGAAATATGATAATTGGTAGTTTGAGAAACAATGAAGAAATAATGGTAAAAAGTACACAAAAGACATTATAGACAGTTAAATAGATCTAGGCAATTATTTCCTGGAATATTAAAGGAAAAATAGTCAAGGCAGTAATTGTTCAGATTGGCGCCACTGTGTGACTACTGGAGCAGGAAACCTTAAACTCATGTTTGGAGAAGGAACCAAATTAACTATAGTAACCAGTGAGTAATAAAATGTTATATATCTTCAATAAATACTAAGTATTGGAATTAATAATTAAATTTTCTGTGTTATATGGTAGCAATAAATGTCAGGTCAATTGTTTTTTGGAATTGTTTTAACTGGCTTCAGAACAAATGCTTTGACACATTTTAGAGTATTGTTAATCAAAACGTTTATCCTTTGTGCATTTCTTTAAAACATATTTTAGGAAATGCGTTAAGTCCTGTTCACCTTCAGTTGTCCATCTCTGAGTTTAAATGCTGAGAGTAATCATAGTGTTACATACTCTGGAGACTCTAAACTCAGCTTTGGGTCTGGCATTAGACTGGCAGTTAGCTCCAGTAAGTCCATTTTTTAAAGATCTCAAACCATATTACGTCTTACAATGAAAACCTCAAACTATTAAAATATAAAATAATGATAACTTCACGAAAAGCAATAGAATTTTTGATAAAAGATAACTTATTTGCATTAAGTAACACTAGAAAGGTAATGCTCACTTTAGGGGTTCATTTATATGTGAAGAGCTGTTACAATTAAATATAATACCAATAAGCATAAAAATCCAGTAATTTTCAAAAAATAATTATGCTGTACGATAGATTGGGCTTCTCATTAGAGCTATCACGGTGTTTAGATTTCAGTGATACACAGGACAATGTATAAATGGAGCTACACATTTAAGCTAAACTAAATTAAGTAAATACACAATTAAAAAATGCTTAAAAATGGTGGATAAAAAGAACTAGCACAAAGTTTACATGTCATTTTTAATGAAAAAAATTATAACACAGAACAGTATTTAAACACATAATCAGTTCTTGTTCTCAGTTAGGGTCTTCTCTATCCACTACTGCTGTGTGTCAATTGATTGTCAGCAGGTTTTTGTTGAGGTTTTGTGCATAGTGTGAATAATAATAATTTCAAAATGATTTCTGGTTCTGGAAGTCATCTGAGAATTCAAACAAGTAAGCTGAAAAGTTTCATTTTGAAAAAGAGAACCTTTAAAGTCAATGTTTGTGTATATATATATCACTTAATTAATAACTCTGGTAACATAAGATGTATCATATGATATATGATTTGAAAGCAATGATACGGATAAAAGAGAAACCTTCAGATCTGACTCCCAAACACTCCAGATTGATTCTGAAAAGATCCATTTTAACTTAATTAAACATTTTCCTTCCTGATTTGTTTTACCACTTATTTTTAGTACTGTTGGGTCTTTCCCTTACTATATAAACCACCTTAAGGCAACTCCTGTTGTGATTTGGTCCCATATAAACTGAATAGAATAGAATTGAATACTGATGTAGGTATTAAATAAGATGAGCATGTGAACCAGCAAACAGAGTAATTAATAACATTTAATGGATAAGCAAAATGCTTAGACATGGTGATAGTTTTTGTTGTGGAGTTAATCAATGTGTGAATGCTGGATATAAGTTAACTTTTGGAAACGGGATCAAACTTCACATGCAGTCTAGTAAGTTGTTTAATCATTTAAAAATATTATGACTGAACAAGAAGGCGTCCGTTTGTTAGCAAATATGCAAGTTTAATTAGTTTGATGTAAGACTACACTGATTTTAGTGATGTATGTGTTGGTACTCTGTCACTGATGGAAATCTGTTTTGGAAAAGGAACAATAGTCTTTGTTTGGGTAGAGAATGTTAAACACAAAGAAAAACACAAACTGCAAACAAAACGATTGCTTGGTTTCTGAATTGGGCTATAATTATGTAACATATTTTACAACATATAGAAAAATCTATTTATTTACTTTGTTAAAGAAACAAGCTGAGTGAAACTTAGTGTCTTCAGTGGTTTTTGAATGCTACTAACTCGCTGTGTGAATAGTAATAACTACAAGCTTGTGTTCGGATCTGGAATCAAAGTTACCGTATTCTCACGTAAGTGCTTCTAGGATATAATCTGTCCACCCCTTGTCCAGGGTTATTGTACAGATGTAGTTGTTAAATGGAAAATAATTATTTTTCTTTGCACACATGTTCAATATTTTTGATTAAAATGTTTGAATTAAGTAATGAGATTTAAGTCTCGATATTCATCACAGATAATAAGTTTCAAATATAGAAAGTTTCTTATTGTTGTTTGTCCTCAACATGTTCTATTTGGTCAGTGATTTCTTGTTTAGAGGAAGCAAACAGACAGATTAAAACTGACAAACTAAATGTCCAGAACCAGCACCGTGTGTTGGATCTTGAATTAAACTTATCATGATAAGTAAGTGCAACACTTAAGTGCACAAAGTAGATGTTAGTTTATACTTTAATATAATGTGCAGTCTTATGTTACTCATGTAGTAGCATAATTTGTGTACAAGATCTTTAAGGTCCATTTAGTTGAAGCACTAAATCTAAAACTCTATAAATTCAAATTTATTCACATGGCGCAATTGCAACTACATTCATATTGAAGATACAAGATACTAAAATACTATTTAAAGATACAATATTGATGCGAGACTTGGTAATATTTTTGGTAAAATGATAACTAGTACCTTTTCTCTCTGCCATAGAGCCAAAGTCTTAGCATGCAAATATTATACTCATAATTCATGGGGGGATGGAACCAAATTTCGGGTAGAGAAAAGTAAGTTAACAATATGATTTAATGCATTATCTCATGTAACAGTGATTTTATCTTCAAGTAAATGGATTCCCTACATTGCAAAACAAACAAACAACAATAACGATGAAATTATGAAATTTGTTTTTAATTTCATAATGATTTATCAATTCACTATCAATATGATAGAAACCATTTAATGTGTTAACCTTCTACTTCAGATGTGCTAACTAAACTACAATTCACGTACTAAAATACTTTTTTAAACCATACAGTAGTAAAGGATATACTTTGTACCTACTGTAATAGAAAACAACATCTGATCTTTTTTTTTTAATTCACTGTCTATATTTAAAAAAAATCTAAAAATTTAAAAATAGATAATATGTATAAATACATAGCTTATAACTGAAATCCTCCAGGCAACAATATAGTATCTGTGAACACGTTTATATTTATTCAGAACTAAATACTACAATACAGAATATGTACAAGTAATTTTCTTTTCATGAATATACTGCACCACACACCAAGACTACACTTTAAATAAGCATATTAACATGTGGGGAACACTGAGTCACATAATATGTTGTAAAAAGTTGAAACATATATTTAACTCAAAGTATAAGATGCATGATTAACTAATAATTCCAGTGTGGAAAAATATCACTAAAAGCATATTTCCACTTATGTGAACTGCACCAGCCGTTTCTTGAAGGTGTCGAGTTGTAATTCATTGATGTTTTCTGATAAAGTGTGATTTCTCAATAGCTGGACAAATTCCCTCAGTCCTGCTGTGTACCAAATAAGAGCACATATATGCAAGAAACTGCCAATGCAGAGGCAGTTAACCAAAATGAATGAACTTTCTTATGTGTGAATAACATGAACAAAACGATACACTGAACTTCAGCAAAGATTTATAAACTAAGTTTAGAACTAAGTTTATAAATTGTTGTTTACAGATTATTCTGTCAAATATATTGATTATCCTTTTTGATGAGCAGTGTTAAATCTTGGCAGCACAACTTTGCAGCTCTGTTTAAGTGCATGTTTGAATCACAGTGTGTCTGTGAGTGAACTCCTCTTTTTGATTGTACCTTTTTTTTTTTTTTTTTTTTTGGCTAACCAAGTGATCAAAAATCTTGTTTTCAGTCTGACAGACTCTGAAGTTGCAGATATTTTCACAGTATTCTATTGTGTTCACGAGTTGTCCATTTGTGTTTTTCAGGGACAGAGTATAAGCCAGACTATTTCCAAGTGGGAGACGGAGAAAACAAGGCATGCCTGGCAACTGGGTTCAGCAGACACACTGCAACAACCAACCATAAAGCATATGGCAAGCAATTCAATGAGACAAAAGCTGTTGCAATATCACCAAAACTTGATCTGTACAACCAGGTGATTTTTCTAAAAGATGGTGCAAGTAAATGTGAAGGTAAGTTTGATGAAATTCATATAATTTTATACATATCATATAAACAAACCCCTTGAAAGCACTTAATGACACAATGGAAAATATTTCATACAAAATTAAGTTTTAATTAAAGTGTCAGAATGTATTAATATATAACTTTCGTGATTGTATCTATATTCACTGTATCTACTTTATCATGCACAATATATTGTGTATGTAACCCTAACAATCTTATGTATAAACCTGTGTATATGTCTTTAAATCCATTTTGCAATTGGACTTGTTACACTGCATTTTGTTGTTTTGTTTACACTGACCATAAAGCTGTAAATGAAAAATCTGAAATTCCTGCTTAAATTGCAGACTCATTTGCACTGTTGGAGTTGTTTACATGTGGTGCTGTTTTCATTATTGCTTTCATAAACAAGCTAATGACCGCTTTTATCTGTTTGATGTCTTTCAGAAGGAGGAACAACAAAAGGTGAATGTACGGATAATTTAGTGCCAGGTATGTATTAAGTCTGATTGAACATTTGTCTTTGGGTTTAAAAAGCTGTTTGTGTTTTGAGTTTATATTTTTGTGTTGTTGCTGTTTGCAGATGAGAAGGTGAACCTTATGTCTTTGACCATCCTGGGCCTCAGAGTGATCTTCATCAAGACCATCATCTTTAACATCCTAATGACTCTGCGGCTGTGGATGACCCAGTGTAAGTAGAAAATCACACAAATAGACTGTTTGTGATAGTGTCTGGTGTGAAATCAAGAACTGTGAAGGCATCTTTTTCCTAATTAGCATTTTGGGTTGTGCTATTAGGCTGTTATTTCCATCAGACAACAAAAGAGACGATCAGCAAACGTGTTTTAATGAGCTTTCGTGAACCTTTTTGTTCATTTTCTTGGGTTTTTCCAATGAGAAGAAAAATGTGTAGTATAAAATTACAGTCTTAAACAGGGCGTGAATTTGGGAAACTTTCACCTCTGCCACTCAGGTTTCACACATTTTTACACTACAGAATAATCTGGGATAAATCAATGTACACCTACTGTAGAACATGTTAGAAATGGAAATCTGTTTTCCATCCACGGTCAGCTCTTGGATATTCAAAGCTCTGAACTGGAGGTCACAGTCAACATCCTATCAGGTTTAGGCAACAAAAACACTGGTAAAGGTTTGGACTAGATGGCAAAATCATAAAATATGAACAATACAGTCCATGGAAGTGCGTTGCCTCAGTGAACATGATTTACAGGAGGACATATGAAGACTGAATTTTATACATCGACTACAAGAATTAAAACAAGTTTTTTTCCCCCGATCATCTGATCCACTGATGTGGATAAAATCAAGGTGATTGTCAAATTTATTCCTAAAATGTGTGCCGTGAACATTAGGTGGTTTTATGAAAGTCTTTTGTTTTGGTTCAGTTTCGACCTTTGAGCTAAAAATTCACTGAAGGATGCAGGAGAGGACATTACAGTTCCTTAAATATCAGTTAGTTCTCATCAGTGGCTCACATGGTTTGGTAACACGGGATGTGGTTCATGTTGGATGCTGCTTTGAAGCTCCATGTGTATGAAAATCTGATATTTTATTTCTTTTAAATACAAACCAGAAACTGTTACCTTTGAAAATTATTCTTGGTGTTAGTGTGGCCAACAAAATCCAGGAAACGCTCCTATGGAACCAGGTTTAAAAAATACATAAAGTAAAACCCTCAAGAAATAGTTACATTTTATTTTAAGAGAGCATCAAAATATTTTTTTTAGTTTTCAAAGCTTTAGATAATATGTAAACATGTCATTTTTCTTACTTCTGCTCTGACTTCTTCATAGTAAAAACACTGATTGTAATCATTTTTCAGAAACCCGGACACAAGTAAAAAATGAGCAGTATGTAAAATGTGGAGTTGTGTGTAATAAAGCAGGTTCAGTTCGCACAAATTAAATTTATTTTTATGTTCTATTTTTTCAGAAACTGGAGAGGCTTCAGCAGAAAAAAGAAAACCAAAATGATGATGATTCATAGGACAACTTTATGACTGATTTGATGAAACATGAAGTTCACTGAGCTTCAGTGTGTTTATCTGCATAAAACATTTATAAATATTATTTCACTTGTTCATCGCACCACTTGTTAATAACTCTCTTTAGAAGCTGTTCTGTAATATCTGTAATATTGATTGTTCAAAAAAGTGTAAGGCTTTCTCTTTCTGTTGTTGTTTGTATTATTTTTACATATTGTCACTGATGTTTTTGATGAATGAATTTCTTCTTAATGATGTTACGGTTACATTTAACAAACAGATTGTCCTGTAAATGATTTCTTGTGTGATATTGTAATAAAATCTAAAAGTCAGCCTGACACTGTTTTTTATTTTGAATTACATTCATACAGCACTCTTCCACTCTTCTTGTACTTTTAATGACCACTTAAAGAATACATTTACCATACATCGCCAAACATTTACACTACACTTTAACATTCAGGAAAGTCTGGAAAACTTTAAGAAAAGTGCTATCACATTTAAATCTACCAGGCAACACCACCTGTAAAGCATTTAATTGGCTTCATTTTTCAGTCAGAGGTCTTCAGACAATGACCATAAACACCCTGCCAGTGCAGTAACCTGGCCTCCCCAGAGCCCAGTCCTCAAAAATTTTGAAGCAGTGTGCGATCATCTTGACAGTGAATGGAAGAGACAGCCAACATCCAGAGAAGAGCTTTGAAAGGCCGTCAGAAAGCCTGGAGAGCTATTCCTGAAGACTGCTTAAAGATATTAGAAGAAAGGTGCCTGAGAGTTTAGAATGTACCAAACATTGACTTTCAAGCTCATTAGAAATGCTTTACATTAAAAATGCATTTTTGTTTTTGTTTAAATCAATCACTGCACCTATAGTTAGGGTTGAATTAGGTGACCATGATCCATCTCTAAGGTATGCTGATATACGCTGCTATGGGCATACCATGAAGCACTGAGCTTTATTTTTCACTCCCTGTGTGTTTATACACCACTATTATATTTGATCATTAGCTATTATTAACCTCTGATGCTCTCTCTCTCTCTTATCGTTTGCCTTTTCTCCTGTCTCCCTCTGCTCTTTTCTCCCAACCGGTCGCAGCAGGTGTTTTTCCTTCCTACTCTAAGTGCTTGCTTAAAGGGGGTTGTGTGATTGTTATGGTTTCTTTCTAATATTGTTGGGTTATTCCTTATAATATAAAGAGCCTTGAGGTTGTGAACTGGCACTTTATAAATAGAACTGAACTGAAATCTGCAACAATCTAAATTTTTATTGTGTAGTTCCAAAGTCAAATTTAAAAGTCAGACTGCTGTCTGTGCAATTTCACAGATTATACTGGAGCACCATTGTATATATTAAAGGCAGAGAGCTATAAACTGTAATCCTGGCCTCTCCATGAAAAAGGAGGAGGTACCACATCTTAAGTTTGGACCATTTTTGTTTGATTAAAAAAGATTCAACCCCATCATGGAAACCTAAAATCTGGGGTTTTGCACATTATTCATTATGACATTAAACACACCGAAAAATAATTACATAATATTTTCTGCAGAACATTTCAGTTGTGTTATGTATCAGTGTGGAAGGTTTGGCATCTATACTACACACAGAAGGTAAAAGAGAGAATACCTTTACCTTGTAACCAACAACATTTATTATTCAATTCAATTCAATTCAATTTTTTATTTACATAGCGCCAAATCACAACAAACAGTCGCCTCAAGGTGCTTTGTATTGTAAGGTAAAGACCCTTCAATAGTGCAGTGAAAACCCAACAGTCAATATGACCCCCTATGAGCAAGCACTTGGCAACGGTGGGAAGGAAAAACTCCCTTTTAACAGGAAAAAACCTCCAGCAGAACCAGGCTCAGGTAGGGGCAGCCGTCTGCCATGACCGGTTGGAGCTGAGGGGAGAGAGGACAAAAAACATGCTGTGGAAGAGACACAGGAAATGATTAAACACAGAGTGAAGTGTAAACAGAGTAAAAACAGTGAGTAAAAGAAACAGTGCATTATGGGAACCCCCCCAGCAGCCTAGGCCTATAGCAGCATAACTAAGGGA
>JAVDPK010001464.1:46932-70678 GCA_034780415.1 Cichlasoma orientale | reverse complement strand
ATTCAGCATACACATATTCACTGTAATTGTCATCATTTGTGAAAAGGAATGGGAATTTAAGATGCACCAAGGTCAGTTTAGGAAATCCTAACTCTGACCTGAAAAAGAGACCTGAACTTAAATAACAGTGACAATATCATGGCAAAAACTGCAACCTCGATGGCCAGATGTTGACAGTTGTGGCCCACAAGTCGCACTGCCTCTTACACAGCAAAAAAGGAGTTTCTCAATATGGAGCCTATCCCAGCTGCCATAGGACAAGAGGCAAGGTACACCCTGGACAGGTCACCAGTTTGTCACACAGAAAGACAGACAATCATTCACACTCACATTTAGAATCACCAGTTAACGTAACCCCACTAACTGCCTGTCTTTGGATTGCTTGAGGGAGCAATCTAATTAATTTGTTGCATGATGAACTTATGTGTCTATACTGATACAAAATCACACCTCTGCCTCCCATTGTGAACAATATAAATTTATCATGCGGCTGAGTCTGTGTCTGACTCAGCTCAGCAAGATAAAAAATGGATTTCAGGGGCAGAGGTCAACCCGTTGGGTCACCCTCGAAGGCTTTTTTTTTTTTCTCGACTTCCTTACTCTCCCCTCAAACTGTAATGTTTTGTTCATTTTATTTTGTCATTACCAATAAGAGAATATTATAAAATAGTTCCTGTACACAAATGGCACTTTGCTAGAAAGTCCAACTTGATGCTCGAGAAAGAAGTCCGGCCACTGCTGAGGTTGCATCTCCAACAGCACAGTTTTCGTTCATGGAACTATTTTTCCACCACGATCAGGCATCGAGAAACAATCAGTTGAGAGTTATTCAGCACTGAAATATTTGCTGGGAAAGCACACTTATTAGTGTGTTGATAATTACAACCAGCTGGTTCTTAGAAAATTGTATTTACATATTACTGATTTCGTTTTAATATTTTAATTGAAAAACAAACAAACAAATAATACATTAAACGGGAGAAAATTCAGTTTCCCACTCTGTTCACAGATAAACACACTGGTGACAGTGTAAATGTTCTGAAATATAGTGTATTGTTTTGAATAGTTTTAATGCATTGGTTTGGTGAAAGAAAAAAACAAAAACAGGGTCCTTCCTGTGCATGTAAATCATGTTAATGATACGACACTCAAGCACCCCAAGGTCAGTGTGCTCCTAATCAGATTGAGTCAGGAAATTGCTCCTAATCTAATAACGTTAAGTATTGGATTCCTTCCTCCTCGCCAGGATGGCAAAGGTAGAATGAGCAGGATGATAGCTCATTCATAAATTAGAGTTACAGTGTTGCAATGAGAAAATGGAAACAGATTTTTCCAGTGGGAAAGTTGACCTCCAGAACTTCTTTTAAAATGAAGCCCAGTTAACAGTGGCTGGATTTAGTACCAAATGGTAATTGGTACTGCCAACTGTGGTGAGTCAATATATTCTAATTACTCTATCTACGATCCTCAGTGCTCTGGCAGTACTCGGGTTAATACTGATGTGGAATCATGTTAGGGGTACTTTTTAAACTTTCCAGATGTAATGTTGCAGTGTCAGTGGTATACTACAGGAATAAACAGGCTAAGTGCATGTGCAACACTCAAGCATTTGTGTGGGTTTGCATTGCTTTGACAAGACACATTTAGACATCCAAGAGCACTTGTAATAGGTCTTTTTTTATACTCACCTTTTCTCCTTTACTGTGCTGCATTTTGATTCTATGTTTCATCTTTAATCTTTTATTATACCCCCATGACTCTTTAAAACCTCAAACACCTTTATTTCCCCCCCTTTTGTTTGCTTTTTTCCCTCTTCGTGCTTTCCTCTCTCTTTTCATTCCCTCTGTGATCGAGCTGATATCCACTCTGCTTTTGCTTATTCACCTTCTCCTTTTTTGACCCAGCATTGACCCGGAGTATCACTTTGACTTTTGACATAATATTGGACTGTGCGGTTCATGAGCTGAATTCAAGAAACTCCTGGCAGCAGTGCCAGCTCTCCCTGACTAAGGATTTTTCAGAAACGATGCACAACGTGTTCCTGTTCTCAGAGGGAAAATGCCTTGTTTCATGTCTGCTAATCTGTTTCCATGTTACAGACATATTTGTGTGTGTGTGTGTGTGTGTGAGTGTGTTGGTGTGCTTTTCTAAATGTTTTTCTCCTAGCATTTCAGTTCTCAAAGTGAAGCTGTTTGGTGTGAGTCTTATCGAGAGGCTGCAGCTGGTGTTGTGAGAATACCATGGCAGCCTGAAGGGACATCTTCACACAAATACACACACACAGACACACCTTGGCTTACTCTCATCGAGCTGACTAGGCATGCACCCCTAAACAAGCATGAATAATAGCCTGTTGTTTTATGTACCTGGAACATGATAGACCTGCGGGGCTCTCTTCAGAATAGTAGACCACTCATTTAGTTGTCCAGTAATTAAGTTGCAAATTGCTGAAAGAGTATGTTGTGGACATATAATATCCATTCACATTTCCCACTATTCATGTCAATTTTAATTTGTGTACCTAGCAGGCAGTATACAGTCAGACGTGACCATAGATTAAGGGTAGCAGTATGTTAAAGTCAATAGTGCTTATACAGGGCTTTATGTTGGTTTTCCACTAACATTACTGTCACTGCCTATTTTTTGATGCTGCTTCTGAATTTGAAGGGAGGAGCCACAGTATGCTGCAAACAAATAGCATGCAAAGTAGCAACACTGCACAGCCCTTTCCAGGAAAAATAATGGCATATCGCAGGCATCATCACACTCAGTCTCATGGGTGATGATGAATTAAAATCTACGGCAACATCCATGCAGTTTGTGTGCTAGCTATAATGTTACCTCACTGACCTCTCTGTTAATGACATGGCCACCATGTAGTTTAATGGATACTGAATTTCATCCTCCTCTACAGAGCCAGCCTTGCTCCTTCTGCTATGGTTACAGTAGTGGAGCCTGAGCTCTTGTTCTGTTAGATTAATGGCTTCAGCTTGGACTATTGACACAACACTTATCTTGTTTTTATGAGTCCAGTGGCTTCTATCTATAAACCCAAGGCACATGTGCGCAGCAACACACACACGAGAACACACACACATGCCTCAGTTTGGCTCCATGCACCTACAGCTGTAACTCAATTGGTGTTTTCAGCCCAATCCAAATGACTTAAGCTCAAGATTAAAAGAATAGCTGAGCTGGTCTTTTAAACATTACAACCGCTAAACTTTTTTTTCCACTGAGAAAACGTATCTAGTATAAATCATACCTATATAGGTATGTTGTTCATTTTCATTGTTTTTCTTTGGGCTTCAAACTAATATATTACAAAACAAAAACAGAAAAAGAAGCTTGGGTTAAATCAAAATGGTGTGTTATACTTTTTCTCACAAAGAAACTCTATTTCCTACAGTACTTTTCAATTCAGTTCAATTCCGTTGTATTTATAGTGTAAGGTAAAGACCCCACAGTAATACAGAGAAAAATACTGTCAGTTCTTTCTGCATTGCATTTAGCAGAGTACACATCATAATATAGGCAATAGTCGTGCAGAGTCAAAAAAATCATTTTATTTATTGTTTTGGGGGAGAGTCTGTGTTAAATGTGGACTTCTTCTCCTCCTTTTTTCTCTGGAATTTTCTCTAAAACATGAACCTCTTCTATAACTTCAGGTGTCTGTAAAGCAGGAAGTGATTCCTTTTCCTGCTTGCAGATCTTTTTCGTCTTTGCTTTCATGAGTTGTGGAGTTTCTGTGTTCAAGGCCTGACTCCATTGGTGTGTTCTTGGAGTTTATCTTCTGTCTCCTGGTAGAGGGACTTCTCCTTCTCGGAGGTGTGTTGTTGGAGGAGTCTGATCAGGAGTCTGATCAGGAGGGCATCCTGATCAGTCTTCAGCTTCTGGAGCTCCTCCTGCTTCTCTAGAGACCTAATATGGCAAGTTGCTGATGAAGGGTGTCATAGCTCTGGTGTAATTTTTCTAGCTCATTCCTTGTCTCCTTTTCCTTATTCACCAACAGTTCCTTCTGGATCTTCTCATGAAGTAGCTTTTTGTTACTGCCAGTTTGGATCCACAGTGATTGCTCCTTGAAGCATTTGGCTCTCTCTTTGCAGAACATATCGCTCTGCTGCTTTGTCCAAGAGACTTGTTTTCGTTTTCCTCTGACTCCAGGTTATCAGAGAGTTTGGTGACCTTTGCTCCAGACAGAAACTGTTCCTCTGCCATTTGGAGCTGAGCCTTCAGCTCCTCAACCTGTTAAAATAAGGCCTCATTTTCTGTCCAGCCCAAAAAGTAAAAAAAATCAGCTGCCCAGCCCAGCTGTAGATGCCCACAGCTGACAGACTAAATCACAAAGTCATAATGTATTACTGGCTGAAGATAAACTCAGTGCTATGACACGTCTTGCAGGTTTTGAAATAAAAAGTATTTGAACAGCTTATTGGATATAAGCAGGGCTGCCAATGTCATGCAAAGCAGCTGATTTGTATTTTTACCTTTAGTTTGTAGGATAAACAAAGCGATAGATAAAAATAGAAGTTGATGTTTTGTGATACTACAGTTACTGTGCACATTTTTCAAGAAATAAACCTACAGAGCTCAGGAGTGGCAAAGGGGAGGAAAAAAAATCTATGTTGAATCCACATTTTACTACACTGAGTGCCCAAACTGTGCTACACTTTGATAAATCTGTTGTATTGTTTTATTTAATTTGTGCCCACGTTGTACAGTTCATTCTTACATTTTGATTAAGTTGTGAGGAAAAGATAAGTGTACATACGTTACAACAGTTCCGCCTTTCTGCCCCTGAAGTGCACTGTGCTTACTTAAATTGATTAAACTTACTAAACAAATTAATAAAATCATGAGAAGAGGTTTTATCTTGTGTGCATGCTCACTGTAGTAAAACTTAAAAAAAATTTATATCTCTATGAAAGCTGTAGCTGGATGCATTATGTTCTCTGGTTGGCTGTACAGATGGAAGTACATAAATGTACATAAATGTACATAAATGTAACAACTTTTGAACACATTGGGAAGTTGGGGGACTCAAGGGTGAACTGATAATCTGGTGGTCAAAGGTCAACCTCACCGTGACACACTGCACATTGTTTGGATGTGACTCAGCCATGCATAATGTTAATTATGACAAAACTGTCCGCAGATCTAACAGGATAAAATCACAAAGTAATGATAATGATGAAGTAATTAAGGTAAACTTAAAAAAGAAATCATTTTTCCATTGTTCAGCACCATAAGTCTAAAGTGGGACCATATTTTTTTAGATGAGATCAGATCTTTGGTCTGTATCCTGGATAAATGTCAAATCAGATGACCACAGTTAACGGACAAATTGAATCAAGAAAAAAAAAAGTTTAAAACTACAATTTGTTAGTTATTGAAAAGCAATGCTAGCTGTTTCCCGCTATTGTCTCAGCTACTTTTTGAGTTATGCTATCACATCTTAGGCCACAGCTTGTGTTCCTGAAGAAACAGAAAGGCGCTGTAGAGACTGTTAAGGTGACATTAACAACAGTTTCTTAATAGATTCTACAGAGTGAATCCTTAGGGCTTCCCTTTTCATCCGCACCACCATAAACGTGATGCTCACAGGTTTCCTGTAAACTAAATTTGTGTTTGGTGCTAATATGAGTGTTATGCTATCAAACAAAAGTAAATATAGTAAACATGAAAGCTGGTAGAGTTAAAACAAGACAGTACAGCTTCTCAGAGTAGCATGGCTGTAGAATTGAGAACCTCGACCAGCAGTTCTTTCAAATACCAGAATTAAACATACGTTGAGAAAGACGGCAGCTTGTTGATTACAGTTACACAGGAGGTGCGCCTGCCTCTGTGTTTTGGCTCTGTTTGTATTGTTATGCAGCAACACAGCTGATCAGAGAGAAAGAGAATGAGAACGAGCAGATGAGATGTCCCTGTAGGCTCTGCTTCCTCTGTACCTGAAAGATCAAAGAAAAAGAGTGAACCAGGCATCACAGAAACCGTCAGCCACAGTTAAGCTAACAGACTGCTTTGCCCAAACTTATGTCTGTCAAAGTGAGTTAGGTGATCTATTTCACCTACACCACATGAAACCATTGTCAGCGTTTGCTGAGGTGCTCCTGTCAGCAGTTGTCTGCTCCCATACACTGAATCTAACCTGTGTCCGTCGCGGATGATAATAAAGTCTAAAAGAATTGTTTTCTTTTGTCATATCCCGTGTGGGTCTGAGTGTCACAGAGCTACACAACCATGTGAAAATCTCATTTTGTTGAATACGTTCTGTTATGTCAGTGTCGAGACCATATTTTTCCATAACAGTAGGTTAGTTTTAATAGTCTTCTGGATACTTTGACAAAAAAAATAAACAAAAATTGAGAATTCAATAATTACTCTCTGTTACTCTGCTATCCTCTCGTAGTCTGGGTAGATACACTCTGCTGGTATGTTGTAACCTTATAGAGCTACCTATACATTTGGGCGTATACTGAGCAGGTTGGCCATAATAATGGCTTCTTTACAGCAGCTGCCTGACATCATCATCATGATTGGCTAAGGTGGGAATTGATGCTTGCGATTGGTTGATGGTGGTTAGATACAGGCTGCTGATGCTTGCCGCCCAGTTGCCTGGATACAGCCATCCCTCACTGTGTTAGTGGCCTTGGCAAAGTGACGGACAGCATAAATGTTCTGCAGAGGAATTTGTCAATCTGTTGATTCTGCTGGGGGATTTCTTTATCTGTCTGTGTAATGGATCGCTATCATTCTTTGTGTCATCATATCTCTTAATCCTGCTTGTTCTCATTCTTTGTTTCGCTCTATGCATTTGTCATTGCACTAGCCCATCCAACTGACTAAAATTTACAAAGAAACACACAAGCATAGAGTTTCTGAAATTCACATGACAGTAATGATGTCTCTAGTACATCATTTTAGCATCCCAGTGATGCTAACGTATGCTGGGAACAGATTAGGAGTTTCAATACACACGAGACAAAATTCTGAATACAACCAATGAACTGGCAAAGAGCTGGTGAGAATCCAGTAGTAAATATAATGCCGAGATATATGAGTCAGTGGATGTCAGGTAAGCAAGTTGATTGGCTCAGGAAACACCCAGATACACACAAACAAAGACAGGAAGAGGACATGTAAGAGACACAGGGGATGGGAAAAACGTAACAAATAAAAGGAATGAGGGAGCGACACAGCCAGGATCAGACAGATCGTGACTCCTTATGTGTCCAGAAACAAATGACCTAAAAGAAAAAGAAAAAAAGTATTTTCATCAGGTTTGTTGTAGATCCACAGTCTATAGAATCTGCATGTTCAGACCAAAAGCAGAAAGGTAGATGCAGCACTCTGATCGGCTCTGAGGCCACTAGCTGAAGCATTCCTTCTTTAGTGCTGCATGCTCTGGCTGCACTCCAGCCTCTGAGCCCAGCAGACCGCCTGTTAGTTTGCTTCTCTTGGTGGACATACAGAGAACTGCACCTTCTCCTGGACACTTGTGGTCTGCCTTTAGTTAGTAGGATATATTTACAAAAATACACACAGTATTTGACACACATATAAACATAAAATAACCTGACATGTCCTTCACTAAGGGAAAGGTGGAGGGCCAAGAGGAAAGTGCAGATAGAGGCAGACATTTTGGAATAAGAGCAGGAAACACAGACTCAGTTAGAGCGATTTATGCTGGTGCTCTGCAGTCATTTATGTGTGAACACACAAAGTAAATTAACTCATTAAGCTTAATGTGCTCAGTGGTCAGTTGAGTGGTCAGTGGAGCATAAACAGACTTACAGATGCAGATGGTTCTCCACAGCTGGACTGTAGTTAAATGGCCCCATTACGATGTGCCTTAACCTGCTTTATCGACTTAGAGGTGAGTACCTCACAGCCGCTGAAGCATTGAGGACTGTATTGTTTTATTTTCACCTGGAAAATGATTTGAACAGACATACCTGGACTGCAGTGTGCAGTTTACATAAAGAAACTCAATGACTTCTCACCAGCTCCCCGTTTTGACATCGCCTCAGCTACCTCAGCCACTCCCTCCCTGATTGTCTCTCAAGGCCAGTGACATGCTCTCGTTGAACCCTTGCCTCGGTTGCCTTGACAACTGTTCTTTCACTGGGCGCTTACTTTCTCAGTGATGGTGTGATAAGTGCTACAATTATGTAAATTCTGTCCAACCAAAGTGTTTTTGCAGATTAAACATAGCTAGCTGAAAAGCTCCCAGCCTGATGCATTCAGCTCTTAAGGTCTGTAGCAGTCCATCCTGCAGTGCTGTAGTCCACCGATCTTATAATTCTTCTCTATTACATGTGATTTTTGGAGAATGAAGATCAATAGAAAGATAAGCAGTTCCATATAGAGGACTTAAGATAGAGGGATTTGTATTAAATATTTCTAAAGCTGTTGTAATGCCCAAAGTCACTTCCTTGTTTATTTGTTTATTTATTCCAGACACTCAATTGTATGTGTCTATAATTAATTTGCATTACACCTAATTAAACCATTGGGACTATTGCTTTATTAATTTTTGTTAATTAATATTCTCATCAGTGATATAAATTTTGAACCGTATTAATTTTTGTATATAAAAATATTTCTTTCTATAACCCTGACTTTTGCATTGATGGATTGAAGGTAGTTTGGCTTTGTGTCAGGCTTTCTTGCAAGATTTGCATGCTTATGTTATTGTACAGATTTTGAATTGTATAGTCATCAGTCTATGATTTGGTAAAGTGTTATATGATATCTAACAGTCTGAATCAAATACAAAAGTTTCAAACTGCAAAAGTGTATCATAAATTTGAGTTTATGAAACTGATGATATCAAACTTATCTTGCTGTTATGTGCCTTACGTATGTCTGTGTCATTAATTTTTTGTCCAAAAATAAAAATAGGTCTTGCTAGTACATCATGAAAAGCTGTTTGTATTTGTGGCTGTTTTGCAGATGTACCTCAAGGGTTATTTTTGTCAATTCTCTTGAGTCACACAAACCTTTTTAAGTGTATTTTTTTTAATATTTGCTCAAATTCCCTTAATTTACTTAGTATGCTCTTTATCTCAGTTACCTCTGCTCTTTAATATCAGCTGCACTTTCAGTTTTTCCATAATCCTGTTAGCATTGCTTTGGTTAAGGCTGCCTGTTCATGCACGTCTGTGCATTTTCTGAGAACTTGTTTTCACTGTGTCTCTAAGAGACAGACTCTCAGGGGCTGACACAATTATACCAACAGTGCTGCAGCCGAGTTTGGCTAAAGCATTTTATTACTAGTGGTCACAAGTCCTAAAACATTTCCTTGGAGAGATAAAGTGTGGATCCTGGTCTATCACAGTGCTGACGTTATCCTCTCTGTTGTCTGTGTAGCACTGCCACTTTTTGAATCAAAACCAAATTTAACTGGTTCTAAGTGAATATTATTCAATTTTAAAAGTTATACTACTGCTTCTCTTCAGTTATCTTTGAAGACAAGAGAGAAAATACATCAAACATACGGTAAATTATGACATAGTTCTACGATTGACTGAGAGGAAGATTTCCCGTGTATGTATCTACCCACAGAAGCAGATGCAGCTTGTCTAGATTAAATGAACTGGGAAATGTATATTAGTGATGGTTGTTCTCCACAGGGAACTGATGGAGTGGCTAAGACCACAAAGCCGATGCCACCTGCAGAGCTCATGGTGTTTTTGAAGAAGACATTTATTTGACTCAGCATTTTTCCAGCAAACTTTTCTGAAGGTTCATTGTTATTATAATTGATTTTTTTTGTTTGCTGTTATGCTGACCACATGCTACTTCTTTTAACCTATATTCCACCTATATGTAGTTATATGTAGTGAGAACATTTACATAAACTACAAAGACTCGTGTCTAATTGGATCATTCCATCTCAAATCATCAAATTAAATTTCTGTTCAACCACCGCTGATTTGCTTGAAATTTTTATGGTTTAAAATTTTAAGATATATAATGATTGCTGTGGAATTTCACATATCAAATACTTTTTTTCTTTCTTTTTTTTAAGGCCTGCCCACCCTCTTTCAGATCCTTTTTCATGCATTGAAATCGGAGTCCATGTTTAAACATGAATATCTCCCAAACCTTTTAAAAATGGAAGCCTGAAACTATCACTGGACTTTCGCATCATAAAACTGAGGTGGGATCTGAAATTTGGGACAAATACACCAGAAAGTCTCTTAGTATGAGCTAGCTGAAAAGAACAAAAAATTTACATTGCAAAATACAACTAGTGACATTTCTGACTGGTATATAGTGCAAAGTAAAATGTGTAAAATACTTTTTAACAAATTCTTTATCACAAAAATGAAGGAAATTTTTATTTTTATTCAACTTTAATGCTGCATTAAACAAAAATATGACGAGTTGTACTGCAAAAACTAAATGGGATTAGTAGGGATTTCACATGAGTAGTTTTGCAAGGTCAAATTTCTGTGTCCGCATGGTGTGATTGGCAGTCTAAGACCCTAAACCAAACTCTAATGCCACAACTGCTAAAGGCAATTTCAAAAATATATATCTAGAAAAGTACAGCACTCGATAAATGAAGCTAAAATTTCACAGCAATCATTATATATCCAAACTTTGGACCTTAAAATGTTTAGGCAAATCAGAGCTGGTCGAGCAGAGGGCCCACGATGATTTGAGATGGGATGACCCAACTATCTGTTTGAAGAATACCTTTAAGTCCTCCCTTCAGACAAATGATAGGGAGGACTTAATTGTGAGGATGTTTGTTTTGTCTCTTGGTGTGTGTGTGTTTTTGAGAAAATGTCTGCTGTTAAGAGCCTCTGAGGGGTGAGAGTGTGGCCACTGGGTCTGACTTTGATTATCCAAGGGAGAATAATAAATTTGTAGCCGCTTTCATAAATGTACACACGTCTTCAGAAGATGCTTCAGTGCTCTGTTTAATACACATATGTGCCCACAAACAGTGTGTGAAAATACAGTTTTACCAGCAGATAAAGTGCTGTTTCAGTGGGATCATGCTTGCTTGGCATATGCATACTGTATGTATGCTTGCTGTGGTAGATACTCAGTTGAAAGGGCTCTTTTGAACTTTGGGGCAGTGCTGGTCTTTTGTTGTCTCTCTATTTGTCGCCCACGCTCTCTACACCCCCTCTCACTCGCCCAGCATCCACCCATCCCCTTCCTCCTCATCTCCCATCCTCCAACCACAGCTACAGGCTCTTTCATGTACCCTCTGTTGGATGAGGGATGTTGGATGAGGGATAAAGCGTGTGTGTGTGTGTGTATGTGTGTGTGTGTGTGTGTGTGTGTGTTTATCTGTGTGTTTACGTGTGTGGTTCCCCGCAGTAGTTGAACAGCAGTCGAAAGAGGAACATTTGACCTTTCACCTTGTGTGTTGTTGTCATTCATTGGTCCCTCATGTTCACATCAGCGGTCTGAACATGTTAGATTACTGCTGGTTCTGCTGCTTGTAAATGTGAGATGTATATAAACATGAACTCATCCTCGCTGTGACATGTGTGCAAGAAGTAAAGCAAGATCAGTTTGGGCCCTGGAGTCCTTCTAAATGGCATCAGAATGATATTAAAATACTAATGACTAGAATATCATTTGCTAAGGTCCCAGCTGAGAAAGACGAGACAGTGCAGGAGCTCACATAGTGTCACACAAAGCTAAAGCACTGATGGCTTCCCACAACTTTCTAGCTTAAAATATATTATGTGTGCTAGGATGGAATTTTTCCATATTTTAGTTAAAATCTGAGACCTTATACTTAAAATCATGATGGTAAATGAGTGAAAGGAATGCACTTTTTTTTTTTTCCCATTTTGTTGTCGTATGTAATGGAATGTGAAATGGGCCCAAAGATTTCTGTGTTAAGGATTTTCCAAAAGGACAGTGGGGCATAATAGACTTCCTGAGATTCACAGGCAGCTGTATCCACGGTAATACAATGAAGCGCCCAGTAATGGGCCATTCAGTAATGTACACGCATTCACCCACAAACCACACATGCCACACACACACAGTGCCTCATTAGGAATTGCGCAAAAAAAGGAAGAACTAAGCCCTCCTCCTTCGTGAGCTGTAAAGAAAAATTAGACGAGAGGTGGATGTAAACAGAAGGAGAGCATGTCTCTTCAAAAACAAAGCGCTGTGGTGATTTGCTGCATTTACATATGAAAGGCATGATTTTACTGGTGAATGCATGTGAAAGAAATGCTTTTTCATAGCTGATAATTCATTCTTTTGCTATAGAATGCCAAAGTTAATTTAAGGGAGCAATTGTCTTCATATTTTTTTTTTTAGGTTCATGACAAATTGTCTTGAGTCTCCAGCTGTTTTCCCTTTCTCAGCATTGTATTGTCCTTCTCTCAGCAGAAGCCTTGTTTGTCACTATTTTCTGGCCTCTATCCATCTCCTGCTGGCCCCAAGGCCAAAGTCCACTCAGCTGTAATCACTCCTCTTTAGCCTGCCAACCCACACAGGACCTTTGCACTGTCACTGTTACTTTTGATACTGAGGGAAGAGCTGAAGCAGTTTGAGCTCCCTTGCAGGAGCAAAGGCAGATTAAACAGACAGCTGGGGGAAGTGTTACTGTACGTAGGAAATGTCTGGTAAGGCGTCTAATAAAATTCAGGATGAACCTTCTCTCAGATAAAGTTGCAAGTGCTTATTGCCTGAAGTCTGTGTTTGCCTGAAGCACCACACAGGCAAATACACGGATGAGTGTTTCCTTTAAAGCTCTCTGGCTGTGTCAGTGCAGCTGGGTGCATGAACGAGAATTAGAGAATAATTATGGTGCATGTATGTCCCTTTGTTCTTTACAGTAGGTGTTTACACGTCTGAGGGTTCAAAAACACACCGTGGACCTCAGAACAGCAGTTGTGAATCCAATTCCAAGAAAAACACTTAGGACGAACTCCATTCAATTAAACTAATAACACCCAAATGTATGTTTTCATGTAAAAAAGTGAACACAATCACTCACAGTGCAGGTTGGGACAAAGTAAGTGAACACTTGAATTCAGTCTTTTCTCAGCAACCACTTCAGTCACGCATGTTCTGTAGCTGCTGATGAGACTGAATTTTAGAGCATTCTTTGAAACTGTGTTGTTTTGAAGAATGCTGTGTGTTTTTCAGGGGTATCCTTATTGAAGAATTACTCCAAAACCTAAATTTTTCCTCTGTTTTAACCCATCTGTTGCTGATTCACTCTGCAGCTGTGATCTGGGACTGCTACCTTCACATCCTCCTGTAAAATTTCTTGATGACTTTGTTCCCTCAAGGATTTCAAGGTATAGAGGCCCTGATGAAGGAAAGCATGAGCACCTGAGCCTCAATGGTTCCTCCACAATGCTTCCCAAATTCCCCCAACTACACACAGATCAGTTGTTTCATTTTGTGGTGATTTCTGCAGGTCTTGTGCGCTTACCCTTTGTTTTTGGTTTTTCCACCTCTTTCAGGATTGCAGATTGTGCTCTTGGTGCAATCTTTACAGGATATTCACCCTAGAGCAGACCAGCAGTCCTCAGTTTCCTCCACATGTAGACTGCTGTTGATTGATGAACAGCCACATCTTAAATGCTGTAGTGCAGTTTTGTGGATCTGTATACTTCACTTACCTTTCCAAGCCCGCACTGCGAGTGATTACTCAGCTTGTTAAATCATGAGAATTCTACGGTTTGTGCGTTTAGTCAAATTGTTTTTGTCTATAATAGTGACTTAGACCACTCATTTGAGACTGTACTTTAAAAGCTTTGAAAGGGTTTCAATATGAGTGAAAGTTTGCAAAGTCACGCATAACTGATTAGCGTCTAAAAGCAAATGAAGCCAAGGAAGTGACCCTGTCACCTCAGTAGAGTGAGCTTTCCTTTGTAAAATATTAACTGATGTTGGCGCTGAAGCAAACTACAGTATTAACCCCTCCGCCACCCATCCTCCTCCCAAAAAGAAAAGAACTTCAGATCCAAGAACAAGCTGCTCGCTGCGGTGCACCAATCACTCTGAACTCATCAGGATGTGTTTGCATTTTAGTTTTGAAATTCAGTATTTCTGATGCATTTGATGATTTCATAATAAAATCCATTATTATCCGTGATATTGTAAGATATATTTGCTGTAAAGCTGAAGCTTAACATGAGTATTAAAAACGTGCTGTTTAAACTAAAGCGCAAGCCAAACGAGGGCCCATGTGTACTATTTTCTGTATTCAGTGAAGTCATTGTAAGCAATTTAGTAAAATGTCACTGTAGCATTACACAGTGACCAGAGTAATACAAACACTGACTAAAACCAGCAGTTTGCTGTGTAATTTTAATATCTTTATTATTGCCTCCACTGTTTTATAAGACAATCACGTAAAAGCCTGTAATCCTGTTGCACAGCCAGCAGCAGGGTTGGTACCTGTAGGTCCTTGCGGGCTCATGCCGCCACATCCATCACAATAAAGGTTGTTTGTGTTGAGCACAGCTTTGCTCTGTGGCATTTAAGGGTCCTTAAAGGACAGTTCAAGCCTGCTGTAATGAATAACCCATCAGCTATGCTGGGGCTCCCAGCCGCTGCAAGGGCCCTGTCTGTCACATCAATCATCAGCTGTGGGGGCCACCCAGCACAAAGGGAGTGGCGCTCAGCCAGAGGAGGGGGATCTATATACATATAGGATTGTGTCCAAAAAAGGGGGAGTGGTTTATATCAAACTCTCAGGTCATTCTGTTCTAATAAGATGTGGAATGATTAGGGGGAAAAGTTTTGAACTCTGTTTCTTAAAAGCTACTCAGAAACAACTGAAGGGAATGGGGGATAGGGGAGAAGGGGGAATTCTAGGGATAGAAAATGGGGGTGAGAAGATGGGGGTGAGACGAGGAGGTTGTCGTGGTCCAGAGGGGTTTGAGAGACACAAAGAGCTGAAGCTCCCAGAGGACCTTCCTCCATCAGCCCACTCTGCTTACATTACTGGCCTGATTAAACTCGTGCACCAGCCTAGTAATGTAGCTATAATATATGATCACTTTCTCCCGCACACATGCTTCTCACTGGTATTCTTAGATCCCTATAGACACACCCCAGTGATTTGTCACATGAGTGGCTTCCATGGTAACAGGGAAAAGACTTATTAGCATAATTTATAAGTACTTTATATCTGTCTATATCTACGCCATTCTGCAGTTAATAAATTTGTTATAAATTGGGGTAATTTTTAACTGTTTAACCTGATACAATAAACAAAGAGAAAGGATTTTCATATTATCATACAAAAAACCCTACAGTTTTAAAGCAATCCGTACATATTTATAGACATATACTCTACTCCAGAAATACAGTCCCCTGAGTCTGATGTGTGAAGTCTTTAGAAAACATTTTTGCTCCAAATTTGTCTGAATTCTGTTTATTGAACAGTGGCTCTAAAAAAAAAACGGACATTGAGAACATTTACATTAATTAACCTGATGAAAACAAAAAAATGCATATATTTTTCTTTTGGTACACAGAGATTCTAGCGTAGACACACATGCTCCCAACATGGCCTTCAGGATAAAAGGATTTTCATGTTACTGTCCTAACAAGTGCTTGGGAGTGTTGACTGTGCTACGTGACGTGTTTGTGTCAACCTGAAGGTTAGAAGGTGGCTCGCAGAGGGAGGGAATTGCTCCAAATTAAAGAGCTATGAAAGTATGCAACTTTTGTTATGAAGACATTGGACATACGTTATAGCACTAATGAAAAAAAATGGGAAAAAAATTGTGCAGCCATGCATTTGCTGACTTTCCTTATTAGAGGCTGGGCTTTGAGCCGGAAATCTGCAGCTAAATCGCTCCTCTCTTATGCCTTTTAGGAACATACATTCAGCTTAATTTGTGTTCTGGGAAACGTGGCCTGCAATATTGTTTTATTTTGCCATCTATCATGCACTGGTGCTTTTTCAGTCTAATTTCACAGTCAGTTGGCGTATACTGCTCTTTTCCCTCCGCTCAGTGAGATGTGCATCGCGGTCTAATCAGGGATCACAGTATTGATTCCCGGGCACACACGGAAAGGGCTGTTGCTTGCCATGCAATACAAAGGTACTGAGCAGGACTAATCAGCACCTATTGATTATTTTATGCTGACTGCTTTCTTCTGGTGTGCAGTTTTCTGCTCAGCATGACTAGTTTGAATATGCGTGTGTTTTCTTTTGTTCTGTTGTTCTTTCGCTGTGGAGCTGTAATGCGGTCTGGAACATTTGTCTTGACACAAAATAAATTGGGAATAAATGAGCAACAGTGAGACTGCATTTTATCAAATAATCTACCCAGACACATTCAATCATGGTGCTATCATAGAGCCATATCAAACATGAGTGCACACACATGGACGCACGCACGCAAGCACGCACCCACACACACACACACACACACACACACACAAATGAAACAGGAACACCTGCTCATTCGCATTCATGCACACAGTTACACAGTGATGTGAAAGCAATTGGCTGCAACAGAGGAGAGGCCAACTCCCGGAGTTGGTTGCTAATGGCTACAGGATCCAGGGGAGCAGGCAGAGATGTCGATAATGACAATGTCACTCCCAGCCAACCAGTGCTCAAAAATGGGACAGGAGACACACACGCACACACACACACACACACATTTGCTAAAACTCATGCAAGTCTGTTGGAGCATTTATAGTTTACACCGTTACACACATTCAAGCACATACACACCTAGATGCTGAAATGGAAGAGCAATTTTCTTCCTTCCAGGTGACTGTGTTATTATAGTTGTCAAAAGCAGCTCTGCTCTAGAAGGCCATTTTGGCTTCAGGTCTAATGTTTGAATAAAGGATTTCTCTGTCCCATTTTACCTTACGCGTACTATGATCTGCATGTTATTTCCTAAAATATCCATTTAAATTCCAAGGGCAGCTAGCAATAAATATTCTTGATTATTTTCTGTCACTAAATGCTTTGTCTTTTGCCATCTCTCTCTCTCTCTCGCTCTCTTTTTGCTTTAGCTATAATAAATAGGAGAACCAGTCCTTTTCATAAAGTCTGCTCTGGTTCCCCAGTGAATAATAAATGCTTGAGATATGACAGTTAATTTCCTTTTTTCGTCCATCAAGAGTGTCAACTGTTTCCCGTGTGCACAACAACTAAGGTGGCTGGAAGCATCGGTGTAATTTCCACAACAATTTCTTTGTTTCGTTGGTAATGATCTCGCCTCTGTTCTAATCTTCGGCTGCATGACTTTTCACATATTAATACAGTGATATATTTAGCTTATTTCATCAGTCAGCTTGACCGCAGAACTCCTCTGTCTTACGACACTCTGTATGTTACCAATGTAAGAAAAGCCCAACTAGATTACAATGGAGCTCATGCAGATGATGTAAGGTTATGCAAAATCTACAGGACAGCTGCTCTGTTCCCCTGTCTTGTGGGTTTTCACACAGGCTCTAATATTGATTACCAAGTGTCACCAAGTGCAAAGATGGAGAAATGAAGTGCGATAATGCGGCGAGACATATTAAGTTTTTAACCCGTACCATGAAAGCTTCTGCTGTTTGTATTTGCTTTGGGAATGGCTGTAGTGTTGCCCCTTTGTCTTTGTATACACAAAAAAATTGTACTCTTCGGTATTGTTTGTTTCTTTCGAATAACAGATCATCCCTTCTGACAGGACAGATAATAGATAATATATTACTGCTAACACACTTCAATACAGCTGCAAACTGGACCCTGATGATTTCCCCTTTGGCCTCTGTGTCTTCCTTATTTTCCGTATGAATGCGGTGAGTCTAGGATGCCACACTCATTCCTTCCACTTGGCTGCATGTAGATCAGATGAACAAGTTCGGTGAAGAGGAAAGACGGGGACAGGAGGAATGGTGAAGGAGGGAGAGCAGAGAGGAAATAGACATATATACATTCTTCCTCAAGCTGAAGAAAAGCTGATGACTAGACAACCAAGACTGCAAAAAATGAAAAGTTTAGAGGTTCCAGTCCTCCCTACCTCTCCAGCAGAGCAGTAAAATGAGACATCAGCAGCGCTATCAAGCATTTCCGATGTTCTCTTTTCTCCACAGACCAGAAGATGATTAATATCAGTCAAGTTTGTGTAACGCTGAGAGCAGAACATAAACCTTATTGTAATCTTAATGAGCCATGACCACATAGACAAGCCCTGACTAATGGGGTTAAACTGTCAGCTGGTGAGATTTTTGTACCGCATCTATTCAGTGTTCACACAATCAGATTCTATTTACTTTCCTCTGCTTTCATTTTCAAGTGGAGATAACTGTTTTGTGAAAAAGCTTTGGAGCAGGACAAAAGGCATTATAGTGTCACTAGGTCAGTTCTCACAAAGGTAACATTTGTGCTTACTCAAGATCTTTATTTTCACATAGCTGCACAAAAATAGTGCAATAATACAGTAGAAAAATGGACATACAGAAACACTTAGCATGAGCACAGGCACACAAATAAACAAATCCCCCTGCGGCTATGGACCTGCTCTGTTAGTTCAGACTACGTTGATGACACCCACTGCCCTACCCCCTGCTGTCTCCCACATTCTCCCCACTCCTCTTCATTTTACTCCTCCTCTTCCTCTTGCACATCTCTTATAATTTTTTAATTGGGTGTTACTCCAAATATGCTTCACTTTTCCAGCCCAGTGAATCAGTAATTGTATGTTGTATCCTCAAGCTCTGCCCGACCATATATTCTGGTCATAGTCACAGCAAGCTTGTGCATATGGAAGCATGTGAGTGTACTATAGTATGGTTTTGTAATTCTACTTAAAAAAAAAAAAAAAAACTTGACATGGTTCCGCATTTACACAATTGAGAAGTGTTATCTTGAGTCATTGCTGAAGAGTGTGAGAAAAGTTTTTGCTGTTGCAATTTTGAGTTTGTTTCATATTTTTCTGCGCAGACTGTGTGTTAACCCAGCATCCGTTAATGTCATCCACTTACCCTTGCAGCCCCAATTTTACAAATAACCGTTCAAAACTGTAAAACTGTGTGATAATATAACGCAAACGCAAAACACCACAACTGCGAAGTAACGGATGTGTATTTACATAACAGACTCAGAAGCCATGTGTTTCATGTTTCATTCATGCTAAATGCTATCGGCAAATACTAACATGGAGAGACCAGATGTTGCAGAGGAGATGGCTATCAATGTGACAACCTCCTTTAATCCTTAAAACAGCAGATGTGTTGTGCACTTGAGCCAGTTAGACGCTGGTTCCTTAACAGCTAATGAGTCGCTAGCATCCTGAGAGCAGTAAAAACCTATGTACTCATTTTAAAGTTGTATATTTTCAGACAATTTGCAATAAAAAAAATGGTTGAATTGTAGTTAATAAAAATCCAGCATATCTAATTGTATGCATGTTTAAAAACAACATATGTTGACCAAAGTGCCTTACAGCTAAGAGAATAAGAAAAACTACACTATATATATATATATATGTATGTATATATATATATATATATATATATATATATTACAATAAACCAAGTAAAACGTGAATGTCAGAACCCAATCTGGTTTAGAATAACAATGGATTTTCAAACAGGTTTTATTAATATTATTGTAGGAGAAGTCTTGAAGGGTCTGTTCCACAAAGCATGAATAGCTTTTTAAAGTCTTTACATGACAAAACTAGCTTTAATTTAGTGATGCTTCTCAATCGGCAGAACTAAATTGAATAATTATTATGTGCTGTAACTTACAGATGTTTCAAAAGATTACTATGGTCAACTGTCAAATGGAGCATTGAGATAAAGCATTGGCAGGAGGAACCAGAATCAACAGAGGTGGATATTATTGTATACCTTCAACAGGACTGATACAAAACAGGACTGAAAGTGATCAAAAATTACAAAAATATCCAAATAAGAGGAGACCTGGGGGAAGACCATTTTTCGTTTAATCTTAGCAATGGTAATTTGATGGTTGCTAAACTGGAGACGAGCCTTTTATGTCACTGTAAGGTATTAATTGTGCCTATGTAGTTGAGGTCTTGCACTGGGAGCAAGTTTATTTAGGTGAATAGATGTATTGCACCTTAAATATTTGCATCTGTTGCAAATGGCTGCAAAGACTTCAGTTCAGTCCTGCAGGCACGTCACAGTTTCCTGCATGTAGGATCATTTTAATGGTACCCACAATATTGTGTTTTGAATGAAAGCATATTGCATTTCAGAGTAAATTTTTAGTAAAAAATTTAACAATAAGAGACTCTCAGCGAAGTCATGCTCACCGTGGAGACTGACTCCGCAGAGACTGTTTCCTATGGAAAAGCTTCTGTGAAATCAGATCTGATCTGAGATTAGATTTGCTTCAATTTTGTGTGACTGATCTGTGCGGTGCGTGAGTTTGCATACTAAGACACTGATACTAATTCTCACTTCCTTTATTGAACTGCTGACAGGAATAAAATATGCATTTTCCAAGCTGGGGCGCACTGTGTAAAGAAAAATGATATTAACAATAACTATCACATTAAAAAGCTATCACGAGCTCAAGAAATGGCTTCAACAGTAGAATGGCATTACACTGTTTGCTGACAGAACTGGTCTACGCTTCATTTTAGCATCCTGAGAGCAGATTTAACAGGCAGACTATTTTTTCTTATATATTCTGGATCTCAAAGGCTGTCTGACACAATTTGAAAGACCGTTATTGAAGCTGAAAAGTCCAGCCGAGCATTTCACCTAATGAGATAAATCAGACAGCTTAATTTGCGCTGCTATCAGTTTGCCTTTTCCCTCACTCTCTGTCTACCTGTAGATAGATGCAGGGAGTCGGTGAAACTCTCGGAGAAACTGTCGTGATCTTCAAGGCTCTGCATGGTGTTGGGAGGAGAGAGGGAGAGGTCTGGGCCAAACTTTCTGTCACTCTGACTGTTAGAGATAACACTTCACAGCAGCAGCTTAGGAAACTAAGGAAAGACTGGGAAGAATGGAGAGAGGAGAAGAAAGGCAAGCGATAAAGACAGAACGAGGAAGGCATTTGCACAGCCTAACACATACACACACTCAGACACACTGACTTTTCTTTTGCTTTGCTTTTTTTTTTAACTGCCCTCTAACAAATTAGGACAGGCATTAATTAACTTTCCCGTCAGCACCCTAGTCAGTCACACTGCTTTCTATGTGGACTTCCTGTTTGTTTGATTGGAAGAATTTGTGGCCTATTTCTTCCCTCTCTGTCCCATTCTGCCTCATGTTCCTTCTTCTCTCCTCTTCCTTATTCCCAGTTTACCTCCTCTGTGCTTTCAACCATGCCTGTTTACCCCTTCACTGACCTACAACAAGAAGTTTCTGTAGTGCTCTGCCCCAAAATTATACATCTTTGCTCTGCAGTCAACTGAGGTGTGTATATCTGAGCTTACAAGGCATACATGAAGGGCTTAAGACAAATATGCTGAGAAATGCAAGGGTAGATTTCATGCATTGGTAGATTAATGGCACTGTTTCTTGTTGTTTTTCTTTTTTATAAGACAAATTATGGATAAAATAAGCATGTAAAACAACAAACGTGACCCAGTTCATGTCGTTCTCAGAAACTTTGCCTATTAGTGTACTTCCATCAGCCTGTTGTATCATCTATGTCTGGTTTAGGGACTCACTGGGGTAATTGCTACAAAGCAAAAACTTTGTACCATCTTGATTATACAGTTTGTTTGAAAAGTAGAAGTTTCTGTTTCTTGAACCTTCCCAGTGTCTTTCACAGTACACTAACTGATCTACTGACTGTTATCTGCAATAGGCAATAAGCAAGGCATTTTGACTTGCAAGAAAAGCGCACAGCATGGATCTGTTTAAGTAAGCTTTGAATGTGTGGCTCTGAGAAAGTACGCACAATATCAGAATCTTGAGACTGAAGTAGCTAAATTCAATTTGGCCATTTTTAATTGCTTTGTTTGTGCTTTTGCTTTTTTATAACTCCCATGTGTCAAATATCATGTCTTTTGAGATAATTTGTTGTACAGCATCAGTACCTTGGACAGAGCCATAACACATCACTGCAACTGTTTCAACCCGTTTACTACAGACTACCATACACTACACTGCTGTGCAAAAGTCTTGAGTCACCCCTCATTTCTTTATATTTTGCTTCCAAGGAGCCAGACATTTTTTTAAGGTGGCCTTGAGTAATAGTTCTCCGGGCTTTCTGAAGGTGTTTTCAAAATTAACTTTGGACATTGGCCGCTTTTTCACTCATTTTCAGTGCAGTCCTTGTACCTGACCATTTTCAGAGGAATGTTTTCTTTGTTAAGCCACTTAACAGCGACCTATGGAACACGAAAAGGCACCTTACTCAAAGGATGAACCACACATAACAGACAACTTAGCAAAGAACCGATTTAAATTTTTGGTCTGGCACTTTGTTACCAGAAGCCTGTTGCTTTTCTTTAGCTGAACCTAAGTTAGCACTTTGGGAATCACTTAGATTAGCCTAAAACATGGCATATTTCAGCACGGTGTGCACTGTGTCATTAAAACATGTGAGGAAACTGTACAAGTAGATGACAGAAAAAGAAGTGGCAGGTCTAAAAAACTATCTACAGCAGTATCTGAAAGTCATGTTCTTAAGAAATAGGAAAAAAAAACCCAGCAAAGACCTGACACAGTGCCTGAGAGATGTATCTGCCCTTTTGGTTGATCCATCAACTGTTCACTGAACCCTCAATAGAAATGGTTTCAGTGGAAGGGTGACGGTGAAGAAGGCATTCGCAAGGAGGGAAAACAGGGAGAAAAGGCTGAAGGATGCCACATAACACAAGAACTGGACTAAAAATCAGTGTCTTATGGACTGATGCAGTCTTGTCAAAATTAATGGAATTATGAATGCAGAAAAGTACCACTGATATTACATAATTGCTCAAAATCTATCTAGAAAATATCTGATTGGCAACAGCTTATTTTTTCAGCATGACAGTGATCCCCAACAGCCTGCCAATGCAGTAAAAGCATAACTGAATGGTCATACCTAATATTGACTTTGAAGCTGGTTAAAATTGTATCAAATCATAAGGAATGCACAGTACTGTATATACAGTACAGTGCATATATAAAAAGTCAACAGTGAATTTTGGTATTAATATACCTTACATTTTAACGGCATTTAAAATTCCTTTAGGAAATATTAAATTGTTTTCATTTAACCAAACTATGATTTCTAATTAATGTTGCAGCTTTCTTCATAGAGTGGTTATACCCAATATTTTCTTCAAGCCGGTATAAATTGATTAAACATGTAGTTTATTCATCTATTCATCTTATTCTTGGAGATTTAAAACTCTGCATACAGAATACATGCATACATAAGAATCTTAAAAAATATATGTTGAAATTTAAACCTACACTTACAGAATATTTTCTTTGAAACTATGCTTTTAGAGTTATGCCACACCTGTGTTTCTCCCCCATGCTTTCACTCTTGAGCTGTCGCTCCTTCTCTCCCCAGCATTATTCTCTCATGTCATTCTCCAGTGTGCTTGGACGTTTTGTCCTCTCTCTCTCTGGGTCTAGAGATCATCTCACACCCCATCTGGCCTGTTGCTCGTACTCATTCCCTCTCATCAAGTATTCACTTGGCTGCTGGTAATTTACCCGTCACATGTGCCTCACGTTCTTTCTCAATCTTTTACACTCTCTCGCTCGCGCTCTCTCTCTCTCTCTCTCTCTCTCTCTCTCTCTCTCACTCACACACACACACACACACACACACACACACACAAACACA
>JAVDPK010001464.1:17994-33652 GCA_034780415.1 Cichlasoma orientale | reverse complement strand
GTGACTGCTTTGCTCCTCGTTGGGTCAAAAGACATCAGCTCATCAATCATATTATCGAGAGGCTTATCAGGAAAGCTGGTTTACAGTTTGAGACTCACTGTTAGGTGACATTTTGTTTATTTGTAGTTGGAAAATGACTCCGAATGAATATATAGCATCTTTGAACTTATTAATATAAGGTCCTTATATTAATAAAGTATGTTTCTATATTCCTCTCTGACTGTTTCAGCCTGCTTTGGCCTGGACAACCTTTCGTGTGGGCCTCTACTGTGGTTTCTTTATCATTCTTGTCGTCTGCTTTGTTCTTACTGGTAAGTCTCATAAAACAATTTAAATTAATCCATTTTCCATATTCCATACTGCTTGAAATGAGTCGAAACTCTGATTGTAAAGCTTTTATTGTTGTTACAGGCTTCATAGTTCATCTTCAAAAAGCAGTAAGCTAACTGTGGATTCTTTAGGTGCTGTGTTCTTCCGCTCTGAGAACGTCTGGCCTATGGTGCGGATCTATCGGGGTGGTTTCCTGTTGATCCAGTTCCTCTTCTTGTTGGGCATTAACACTTACGGATGGAGACAGGCCGGAGTCAACCATGTCCTCATCTTCGAGATCAATCCACGAAACAACCTCTCACACCAACACCTGTTTGAGGTGAAACAAAGATGCATGCTAACACATTTGTTTCTCTTATAGAAGATCCTCGTTTGTTCAGATGAGAAACTTCAAAATCTGGACAAACAATTTCTGATTGAGAATCATGTATTTATAAACTGTTCAGAGTGAATAAACACGGGTGTTTCAGATTCACGGAATAGATTATGATGTAAAATAGATTCAGCAGAAACAGTACCTTCTAATGTCCGCAGGGTTTTGTTGATAACCTTGAATTGCAAAGCAGAACATAATCTGCACCTCATTATTCGGATTGCTTTGGTAATGGTGATCATGTGTCAGAGGAGCTTTCTTTTAATGCCATTGTGTTCCGTATTTTCCTTCCTATGCTGCAGATTGCTGGTTTCCTGGGCGTGTTATGGTGTCTCAGCATCCTCTCCTGTCTCTACTCCCAGTACACTTACATCCCCACGCAGGCCAACCCTCTCATCCTTTATGGCTTCATACTGCTCTTCCTCATCAACCCCTTCAAGACCTGTTACTACAAATCACGTTTCTGGCTCCTCAAATTGCTGGTGGGTCAACTCCTTTACTGGAAATGCTCCTTTAATTTGCAATAACTAGCACATGACCGTGCTACACTGTTGTTTGGTCTGTTTGTGCTGTTGGCGAACTGATATGCTTAATCACACTGAGAAAAGTAAACAAAATAGGGATGGTAGATGTTGTTTATATGACTGAAAATGGGTCATTTTAGCCCCTTAATAGCTGGATGCTGGCATGTATAATTCAAGTTTTGTGGGTATAAATGAGATGTCATTGTCATGAAATTAAAACGATTGCTTTCATAAGGTGTTGTAGGTTCATAAAGGCTAGAAACAGGTCATTGTAGCCTGTTGCTAGGTGATGTGATGGCATTATAATATTTCCTGCATAACTCAACATTTGTGGGTATAAATTATCGTGATATGAAAATGATATTATATGCTTTTATAACATGTTATAGGTGCGTAAGTGCCTGTTGCTAGGTGTTTGCTAGGCAACTTGATGATGTAATAATATCTGAGGTAGCTGTACCTGTGTGCCACGTTTGGTTGTTTAAACAGTCATATGTTTTTACAGATAAAATTACTACATTAACTTTTACCAAAACCATATCTTAACCAAACAGAAGGCTAATTATACACACGTTTTAACTATTACTTTTTTGGTGTTATTTTGGCATTATTATTATTATCCTAACACAATTAGACTCGTGGAGTTTCTGATCTATGTATGTTTTTCCAGCTGTGTATTTTCTTAATCTAGATTTTAAATGTGTGTTGAATGTGTGCGTGCACACGTGTTCATGCAGCTCTATCTCGCACAATGAACACAGGTTCAATACAGATATCCATCTCAAATCTCGTGTTTACAAAGCGCTCCTATGTTACTCTGTTCTTTGTCTAAGCTGTGATAGGGGCCTTCAGGAGAGAGGGTGTGTGGGGGGGGGGGGGTAGTGAGATGGAGGGCAGGGGGTGAGGGATAATAGAATGCAGCTTGTCTCAGGGGAGGTGGAGGCTGTGACTGTGCAATCATTACAGGCATAGATCTATCAGTATGTTGATGCCCTGAGCTCCTCCTTTCCCTCCTCCTCTTCTTCCTCTTCTCCTTCAGCCCTTCATCCTCCCTCCTCCTCCCCATTTGTCCCCCAGCATCAGCAGAAGACACCCCCCTTGTGTTCTTGTCCCTTCTTTCACAGCTCCCCACAGTCCTCAGCACGCACCCTCAGCCCTCCTTTTCTGATTTTGCTCCACAGTCGGTCCCACTCTTGATTGGTCCTGCACACTGGCTGTTTTCAGTGACTGTCCGACATGTAGCTCATTGTTTCGTTGGAGTAAACAGTCTGTTTTTCTTAATAGTAGTGCAATAAAATATATCCATGCCAGGTTTGCTTATTTCCTCTGGCAAAAAACACCAGGTAGAAGATTTCATTACAGGTCAAATTACAGAGCTAGCAGCTGGATTACAAGTGTTTGCTCAAGAAATGAAGACTTTACCATGAGTGCAGCACATGGAGTGGATATGAGTGAGACGGCCACTCAATCAATACTGACTTTGACTGATGGATTAAAAGAAATGAGCTGATATGTACAAAAACAAAAAATTGTCAATATTCTTTGACATTTGTAGCGAATAAAGAATATGTGGGGTTCATTTCTGAGAGCGCGCATGCAGTCGCTCCTGAATGTCAGATGTGACCGGGGGGGGGGGTGTAAATGGAAAAAGTCGAGCAGGGTTGTATCATTTTACAAAGCGTGGTCAATAACTGAACCACTGCCAAAGTCATATCCCAAATAACATGCTCACAGAAACAGACAGGAAAACACAGCCAGGTTCTTTCATGTGTTTGTGGTGTTCACCAATATTTAGTGACACACAAATAAACAAATTCATGCACGCTGACACAAAAGCGTTACTCATTAGAGTGTCCTGTGGCGTGCCGATAAGGTAGTCTGGAGGCTTTATCCTTTTGTGTTAGGCTGCTCCCTCTGCTTTGCACTTCCTCTTCTCTTCAGTTGCACACTAATAATTTGTGGACTAATTCCGTCTCAGTGTGGAACCACGCACTCGGTGTAAATCCAGTGTGACATTCGAGGTAAAGTTTGTTGCAGTGAGGTCAGCCAAGGTGTTTTCTGAAATGCGACAAACATTTTTCAGGCCAGTGTACTTGTGCTAATAAGGCATCCGTATTTCCTGTTTTCACCATCTTTTCATTCTTGTTGGTCTCCAGTTTCGTGTTTTCACGGCGCCGTTTCACCGGGTGGAGTTTGCAGACTTCTGGCTGGCTGATCAGCTCAACTCTCTGGTGTTTGTTCTGATGGACCTGGAGTATCTCTTCTGCTTCTACATCTTTGAGCTGCAGTGGAGCAACAGCAAGGGCCTGCTGCCCGACTTTCGAGGTGAGGCATTATGGTGTCTTAAACTTTGTGTCTGTCTGAAGTCAAAGCTGGTGTTGTCTGTCTCTGTGTCATCATGGCAAAATGCGCTCCTTAATAAACACACAGTAGTGCGTGTTTATGACTGTTTATGGACAGATTTTGTCAATGTTTTAGTGTCTCAGTCATGCAAGATGTGGACACAAAAATTTTACAGATTGTGTAGTTGAGATCAGAGTGAAGACTGAGTGGTGATGTGAATGTATGAATAGTTGTCTGTCGCTTGGTTGTGCGGGGAATGCAACCTCTATGGGACAAAGCTAGTGTAGCTAATGAAAGGGCAGACCTTAAATTAACTGTTCGTCGGATGTGCTGCGTCATGATTTGGAGATAAAGACACAAATCTTTTGCATGTAACTGTGGCAGACTACTGTACGCAGATATTGCGCCAGACAGTTGAGATTTCCCCGTGAGAAAACATTAGGTTTTAATTGCTGCCTACTCTAGTGATACCTTGGCCTCCACGTGCCAATTAACATAGAACTAATGGAATGAAAGTGTTTGGTCACACAAAGGGCACCATGTGACTCACATAATGATGAGTGTTTCCGTGCAAAGGGCAACATGGAGAGGAAATTGTTGTAGAGAAAAAGAGCGACCATCTTGCGATGGAATCACGTCAGCCAGTGAGTTCTCCGACTACATCCATCTTCAGGCTCGGGCTTCATTAGGATCTTGACTTCACACCTCTAGATTTCTGTGACTGCATTTTGCACGATTGTGACGCCATCACGCTGACAGAATCTGTCCACAGAACAATTCCTGCTAGAGTGTGTGTCTTCAGGACTAAAATTTTTCCGTGATCACACACACAGACTCACAATTTTAACATAATGTGTTTTTTTTTTTTCTAGATTCCAGTGACTTCGTATGCCACAGCTACTCCTACGGTCTTCGTGCCATCATCCAGTGTCTGCCTGCTTGGCTACGCTTCATCCAGTGCTTGAGGCGTTACCGTGATACAAAGAGGGCCTTCCCGCACCTGGTGAACGCTGGGAAATATTCTACCACCTTCTTTGTTGTCACCTTTGCCGCCCTCTACGCCACACACAGAGGTAGGAGATAGGACTCATAACCATGTACACTGAGCCTGAGCTCAGGATGATAGACGTTATATAACAACTTATATCATTTGCAATGCTGTAATGCCAGCTTTGGCTCAAAGAAGAACCCAGCGCACACATAGCCAGTCTCAAGCTGAAAATCTACAATGTCGGTGTGTTTTGTGCATTACAAAAACATGTCAGCTCAACACAAAGGGCATTTTAGCCTTTTGTGTTGAGTCGTGTGTACTCAAAGAGCAGAGGTGACCTTGAGCGCAAATGCTAGAAGTTGGCCTTGGTTTCCATGTCAGTGCCTGGAGCTTTATAAAGGAAATGGGGGATGTTTGTCAAACACAGCTGCAGATAAACAAGGTTCTGCTCTCACCGTGCGGCATCCACTCTCAGTTCAGCAGGTTGGAGAGTGAAGAAGCAGTAGACTGGAGAAGAGTCAGATAGAGATTTCAAATACCGCTGAAATCTACCAGAAACCAGTCGGAAGGAGACAGAAGGATGTGAAAAGAGAGTAGTTAGCATTAATAGTCAAGTCACTCTCCCCATAACAGCTTCATAATTACCCTGAAATTATTAAAATGATTCTGATTCAGAAGCCGTATCACAAAGGAATTCATGTTCAAAGACACTCGGGCAGTAAAAGCATCTTTAGCATGCAGCCTTTGCATTTCCAATCTCCATCACAGATATTTGTTCACACGTCTCCTTTCAAAGCAGTTTTTTTTTTCTGTCTCTCATATATTTAAACCCTTGCTGGCATTTTGCTGGCAGATTTATTTATTTTCTAGCAAAATGCCAGCTACAAAACTTCATCTGCAACCTTTGAAACCACTAAAATGCTATTTCTCAGTACGACTTTGTTCTTTTTCAATATGAATTTAAATCAATGCATTTGCTTCCTAAGCTGACCGCCAGTGATATTGAATGAACCAGGAGGAGAGACAGTGAGACAGACGGGCCTCGTTTTTTTTCTTCCAGCTCAGTAGGAAAGGCGTCCATTAAACCATATCCTCCTTCCTCCTCTGGTCTGAAGCCTGTGTACCCTCAGACTAATGGCCTCCCTTCATGTGTTATTCTGTATGAAGCTGTCTTTCATCCAGCATGATAATGGAGGCCTAGGCTGATCACTGGTTAAGTGAAGGAGGAGGGTGGGAAGACAGTTACTCACACACTCACATATGGACATTGAATGAATGGTTGAGGAAAATGCCTTTTGTGGGGATATTTTGAGTATCTCCTAAATAAATGATGGTTCTGTGTATTTTAAAGGCTTTGATGAATGAATGTGGGTGCCAATATCAGAATATTCCGAATCCAAATATAGTAATGATGCATCAACAGCCTCAGACACGCTAAAAATAAAAAGTCAAGGTATGAAAGAGCCTTTAGCACTGATACTTGCTCGAGCCTTACTGTGGACAGGATAGATGGTGCCAAGTCTGCCTGCACTGCCCAGCAGACCTGGCAGAAAAGACAGCAGGTTGGTATCATGTTCACACCGCTCGGTCCAGCTGTAAAAGCTGTCTGGAGTGTCAGTCGGTATCTGGCAAAGGTCCCAGCGTCTGTGAGTGGATGTGTCACCTTCATTGCTAACCTGATCACGGCTTCGTTTTGACCTCACTGCCACATCACCTCGCTGATTCCTGGAACTGCCCACATAAAGCTCCGGGAAAGCAAAATGTAAGAAATAAATTATGGGATTCTCTATAGAGGACTGAGTGGTGTTCATTGGCCAGTGCTTCCATCTGCTGATCTAAATCTGTAAAATTAAGAGCCACAGTCTCCTCTGTGGATTATACGGGCCAAAGTGGGATGTGGCATTGGGAAATAAAATAAGTAGTCTTGTAATGTGTGTGTGTGTGTGTGTACGTGTGTGTGTTAGTGGTGGATTTTTAGGTTGAATTAATGTGATGCTGCAAAACTGAGCAGATTTCTCCCCTCAGAGAAGCGTTCAGTTCAGTGCTGTGAGTGACTGATTGGACACTGTCATGAAACTGTAATCTCAGCAGAGGCTCTGAGGCCTGTAACCTGAGAGATGTTGGAGGATTTCCTGGTGTAGGCAGAGTTCCCAAAATGTGTAAGATACATTGAGGCCTGACAGTAAAGCAGATGCTTTACTCGGGATCAATACAGGATCTGCTTTATGTACAGCAGCTTGAGACTTACTACTGTTTGAGATGCAGAGGAGTTACAGGCCTAATGCTGTTTTAAATTCTTGGGATTTATCCAAAGGGAAGGCAAAGGCAGGAGAAAACGATACTTCCTGATCAGCAAGAGTTGCACAAGCCTCTGCTAGACAGTGAAATGTTGTTTGGAGTAGAGAAAACATAATGTTAAAGGTAACTCAGTAAAGGGCAGTGTAAAGTCATCGCAGGCATGGTTTTAAAGCGAGACCTCCATCTGTAACATCAAATTGTCTAAAACATCTAAAATAACCCTGAGGAACATGACTCCTGCTGGTCCCTGTGAGAGGTTAACTGTGGTGGTGAGGGGTGGAAATGAAATGAGATGGCTCTGGCAAAGAAGCCCTAAATTTGGAAGAGATCGCACGCTGAGAGGGAGGTAAAAATGGAAAGTTTAATGGAGAGAGGTAGCAGAGAAAGCAAGGGAGCACCAGAGGGGAGTGAAGACATGAAAGGGATAAGATTCTAAGATTTAATAGATATCAAAACAGAAAGAGGAGAGGAGAGGAGAGGAGAGGAGAGGAGAGGAGAGGAGAGGAGAGGAGAGGAGAGGAGAGGAATTACCAGCCCCGGGCTGAACACATGTCTGCTGGACTCTGCTGGAATAGAGATGAGCCCTAAACTGACAGCTTTTATAACTTCATTTCATGTACTGACCCCTCGTTCATTATCAGGTGAGGAATTGCAGCACACACACACAAACACACCGCCAGTCAAACACACACTCGCCTTAACCAAAAAAAGATAAAAGCTCTGCTTTAAGTCAAATCCCTCTTTCTCTCTCCGTCAGTTTGAACTCTAATTCACCCCTGCTGAGTCCAGAAAGCAGACTCCTGTTACTAAATCACATCTTGATTCAGACACAGGCTGATAAAGATTTTCCTCTGTGCACATTTACAAAACTGGAGTGTCATGATGAGAGGGAGCTAACAGTGTTGGAATTACCATATTTGGTTGGATGAGGTCTTTGGGCAGTGGTGGAAGAAGTGACCAGATCCTTGATTTAACTAAAAGCACTCGTACCACAGGGTCAAAATGGCATTTTAAACCCCACTTTGGTATTATCTGAAAATGCACATAAAACATTAAAACTAAAAGCGCCTAAAACTGGCCCCTGAGACTGCATTTGTCATCATAATACTATAATAATATTAGATTGTTTGTACTTATGCATTAATGCTTGAGAAGCGTTGCACTTCTGTAGCTGACCGAATGATGTTTTACATGCTTTATTTATAAAGTGAGGCTGCGAGTCTTGCCAGGCTCTCTTCAAATGGGCACAAGATAAATCTGGGGGTGAGACAGACAATTAATGAGGTCTGAGAGAAAAACATAACTAAATGCTGCTATATTATTTTATTGTAGTATTTGGTCTTTTCTCTGATTTTAAATATCTGAACGTTTTATCTCTTTGTGCCAATACTTTGTGGGCATTGAATACATTTTACAATGAAAACCAAGAGGAAATCACGCTTGTGTGGCCCTACTGACAACATATGTAAGGTGACAAACAGCTTAAATAGTTGAGTGCCTCAGGTGTACCCTGTAACAATATACTGCAATTTTAACCGCTGATAGCAGAGAAAGCAAAAGCACCAGCGGGAAGTGAGGATGTGAAAGGGATGTGATTCTAAGATCGAGAAAGTTCAAAAGTTCGGGTACGCACGAGCCTAATAAAATCAGTTTGTTGTAAACAAAGTTAGAGAGCCAAAGCTCAGATAGTTTGGACATGTGCACAGAAGGGACAGTGGATATATTATAAATCCAAAGGATGTCAAAGATGGAGCTGCCAGGCAGCAGGAAAAGAGGAAGACCACAGAGAAGGGTTATGGATGCATTGAAGGAGGACATGCAGAGGGTTGGTGTAACAGAAGAAGATGCTAGGGATAGGGTGAGATGGAGGCAGATGGTCCACTGTGGCGACCCCTAAAGGCAGCAGCTGAAAGAAGAAGAAGACAGTCAGGTGCTTTAAAACTTATCCAGTCTTTGTGGCAGCAGCAGCACGGGAAGGGCAGTGTAGGGGAAGTTGTCTATTTTTACTTGAAAGTAAAAACATGTGGTATAAGGTGAAAATTAACTAAAGCTGTCAGATAAAATTAAGAGAATCTAAAACAAACCACCGCTGTGAGACTGAGCGGTCTGTCCAGGATTCTTAATAGCGATTAAAATAATTTAATAGCGGCAATTCTTGCACTCTAATGTGCTTTATCTTTAGCAGCATAGGCTGGCTATGACAACTGTGTGTGTGTGTGTACATGTTTGACAGGTAAATAGAGACTGACTGTGTGTGACAGAAGCCAGTGACCACCGTTAGTCCATCCTGACCAATTCAATCAATTCCCATCTCGCCATGATTGACCTCTTAATGGTCCAGCAGCAATCCATCCTTGTGGAAAACAACATCAGCCTTTACAGAAAGTGGAGGGTTAAATATCTCAGTACTTTTAAAGCTAAAAGGAAATCACATCAGTGGCTATTCTCCAGTGAAAAGAGTCTATTGTGCAGGACTAAGTTTAATCTACAGCTGGGAGATCTCAGTGTGGCCGTAGGGACCGCTTCCATCTCATCGCTCAGCTGATGCCGCAAACAGCACAATGGAGGCAGCAGTTAACAGAACAGTGCAGCAGTAATTCTCCGTTAGAAATGTCCCGGCTCTGATCCCTGGCGTCTCGTAGGCTGGTAGCATGAAGAAGCAGTGACTATGACAAATGGGAGCTAGCCTGATCTCTGCCTGTTGGCTGCTGTCTGTGTCTGCGCGAGTCACTGTGAAAGGCCATCGGGTGCTGATTTATACATCAGCGCCCACCGAGGAACAAGAAAATCACATCCACACCACTCCCACAGAGACACACAGACGCTGCTGAGCACAGCTATAAAAACACTGTGACATTACGCAGTACATCAAACAGCTGTAAACTAACTGGAGATTGTTGTGCAGCCTACAGCTGAGAGCACTTAAACAAATAATAATTATCAGGAGGAACGCAGATAATGTCTGTGCACTTAGCTTGGTCTGTTGTAATGTCAACAGCAAATTGGATGCTACAAAACAGTCTTTCAAAAACAACTTTGTCTAGAAACTAGTGAGAGATGTTAGAACAGAGGTATCAGTCATCGATTTAAAGGTTATTCAGTGCTGTAATGCTGTCAGTTGTCAACTAAAATTATTAATCAGTAAATTTGACAATCACTTGATAAACTAGATGTATTTAGAACGTATATGTAGCCTATCTGACGATCAATAAATGGATGAAAAACAACCCCGCACCATAATCCCCCACCACCACCAAACTTTACACTTGGCACAGTGCAGTCAGATAAGTACCGTTCTTCTGGCAACCACCAAAACCAGACTCATCCATCAGACTGCCAGATGGAGAAGCGTGATTCATCACTCCAGAGAACACGTCTCCACTGCTCTAGAGTGCAGTGGCGGCGTGCTTTACACCACTGCATCCGACACTTTACATTGCCCTTGGTGATGTAAGGCTTGGATGCAGCTGCTGCTCTTGAGCCGCATGAAGTTTGGAGGTCTGTAGCAACTCTGCAGAAAGTTGGCGACCTCTGTGCACTTTGATCCTCAGCATCCACCGACCCCACTCTGCCATTTTACATGGCCTGCCACTTCATGGCTGAGTTGCTGTCATTCCCAATCACTTCCACTTTGTTATAATACCACTAATAGTCGACTGTGGAATATTTAGTATGAAGGAAGTTTCACGACTGGACTTGTTGCACAGGTGGCATCCTATCCCGGTACCACGCTGGCATTCACTGAGCTCCTGAGAGCGCCTCATTCTTTCACAAATGTTTGTAGAAGCAGTCTACATGGCTAGGTGCTGGGTTTATACACCTGTGGCCGTGGAAGAGATTGGATGATTTGGAAGGGTGAGTGAATACTTTTGACAATATGGTGCATCTTTGGGCAAGATACTGAACCCCACATTGCCCCAATGCATTCATCGGAGTGTGAGTGCGTGAATGTTAGATTAAAAGTGCTTATGCATAGAAAAAGCACTTGAATGGGTGAATGAGGCTTGTAGTAAGAAAGCACTTTGAGTGTTCAGTTTTTCTATTTACCATTTCCTTTCTGTGTGGAGTTTGCATGTTCTCCTCATGTCTGGATAGGTTCTCTCTGGGACTTCCTCCCAAGTTCAAAGACCTGCATGTTGTTAGGTTAATTGGTGATTCTAAATACCTGTGAATATAAGCATGAATGGTTGTCTGTCCCTCTCTGTTAGCTCTGTGATAGACTGGCAATCTGTCCAGGGTGTACCCCACCTCTCACTGTATGACAGCTAGGATAGACTATTTTAATTTATTGTATTTTGGCTCACTTTAGGAAACATCAGCAAATTTTAAGCTGAAAGAAGTAGTGTATTTTCACTGCTAACAAGTGTAAATGACAGATTAATCAGTTACAGAAAAGAATTGTTTCAGCCCTAAAACCAACATAAACCAGCATCTTCACTTAAGCATCTCCTGTCTAAGCAATTGTGCACATACACACACACACACACACACACACACACACACATACACACATATGGAAAGCAGAATAGACAGTGTTCATGCAAATACACCCACTAATATTGGCATAAGCTCAGAAGAAACACATAAATGCCTTTTTGTTGGAATACTGGGGCCACATGTCGAGGTATGTTGTGGTCGAGGCCGGCTGCAACCGAGATTTTTCCTGCAGTCATTTGGATGTCTGGCATCCTGGATTCTAATTGGCTGTTGCACAGACAAGTTACTTATCACTTGCTGTTTAAACTAGTTGGCATTTGAGAACAACCACTAAGCTGCATATCATGTGTGGGACCCACAATGTAAATTTCATGTACATAGAATGATGTTTATCACTAAATGCACAGCAAGGTGGCACTGTGAGTGTGATCAAATATTAGCATGCAGATTTCTCCAGACTTGGACTCTTATCAACCATGTGAAGTTTGAGTGGACAAAATACAGTTTGAGTTATAACAATTTAATGTGCTGTGGGGAAACTTTGAACTTGGGTACCACGGACACGCCCTTTAACAAAAATTCAAAACCTCTGCAATTTAGAATCACCAATGAAAATAACCGAGACTGACCAAATATGAAATTGATCCAATTAAATCTCCAGGAGCAGTTCTTTAAAGTACAAGACTTGCAAATGGCAAAAATGCTGCAAAATGATTGGCTCTAAGAGCATTACACGTGGCTCCCGAATCTCATGCCTGTAGGTGAAATGTGGCCCCTGGTCTTTTTTTTTTTTTTTTTTTTAATGTTGCTACACCCACAGAAAAGACCCATTAAACATAAAATCCTTCATCACATTGGAGGTGTATGCCAAGTTTCGTGACTTTTTAAGCTTTCCTAGCTCCTCATCATCACCAGGGTGTGGCTTTAGTGTGAAAATTGTGAGTTTTAATTAAACTCATCAAGAGCTGAAGTTTAGTTTTGGTGATTCCCCAAAACAATCTGTTTATTTTAACACCTTTTCAGACTCTGTTGGCAGTAAGTGTGTAAATTTTAGTGCAGACATAATGAAACGTGAACAGTGAAGTGTTATAGCTCTCTAAGGATATCTATTTAATCAATCATTCCCGGGGTACTCATAGCAGAAGAGCTCCCTCTAGTGGCAAAAGTAATAATAGAAAAGTTGCAGCCATGCTCTGAGCTGATGCAGTAAAGTTTCATTTCTCTTTACTTTAGCTAAAATCAAAGGGAAATCTCAAATGCAATCCTTTGACACGAGTCGTGTTTGTGCGTTTTCTTTCAGAACAAAATCACGCAGACGCCGACACGTTCTTCTACCTGCTTATTGTGTTCTCAATAATCAGCTCACTGTACACACTGATCTGGGATCTGCGTATGGACTGGGGTCTGTTTGATCGTGGAGCTGGCGAAAACATCTTTCTCAGAGAAGAAATTGTTTACCCACACAAGGTAGTGCCTGGTTTAATTCCCATGCACATCACTCTCTCACACAGGCACAAACACACAGACACACACACACACACACTAACCCTGTCTGTTCTGTGTGCAGGCCTACTACTACTGCGCTATTGTGGAAGATGTGATCCTGCGTTTTGCCTGGACGATCCAGATTTCTCTGACCACAATAACCAAGATCCACTCCACGGGTGACATTGTGGCTACCGTGCTGGCTCCTCTTGAGGTCTTCAGGTGGGCTGAAAAAAGTTACGACTTTTTGTCCCTGTAGATGAGCTACAGAGAGCACCCACAGTGGCTCATATCTCACCTTGCTCACTGCAGGCGTTTTGTGTGGAACTTCTTCCGTCTGGAGAACGAGCACCTGAACAACTGCGGTGAGTTTCGTGCAGTGCGAGATATCTCTGTGGCGCCGCTCAACGCTGATGACCAGACGCTGCTGGAGCAGATGATGGACCAGGAGGATGGTGTCCGGAACCGCTCGGGCAAGAAGACCTGGAAAAGGTCCCACAGCCTGTCGCTCCGACGCCCCCTGCTGTCCTCCTCACAGTAAGAAATCATGCGCCTGACATTATGCAACTGGAGACAATTTTATTTTAGTTTGAAGAAAGGGGCAAAGCACAAATTACTGTAGATTAAGAAGAAAACTTATACTTCTATTAAACATCAGACATGAAAACATTTCTCCTCTTTGTTATTGGAGATTTTGAAGTAAACTAATCATTTTTTCACAAATTAAACAAAGTCAAAGATACCTACTCCCAAATTAAATAAAAAAAAAAAATGCTGTTCCTAACCATCGATAGAGGAAGTGCAAAGTTTCCACTCCCCTGTCTCAGTCCAGTATGGGGCAGTCAAACAGTTTCCACCTGGAAGAGCAGATTTTGTTTTTAAGGACTGGGCCTGGAAAACTATTGAACATAGTGAGATTTTGAAGAGCTGAGACATAAATAGTAAGCATTTCTATAATTATCTTCAACTCAGTGGTTTTATTTTAACCTTATTAAAGCAAACAATATTACACATTACAGGAAAGAAATTTTAAATACAGTAAGAGTGAACAGACACTGATGGATCTCAGTCTGCTAAATGCAAAATTAGGAGCAATGCTATGGAAGAAGACAATTTTGTTTTTTTTTAAATCAAACTTGCCACTGGAAAAATGTATTTTAAGTTCTGAAGGGTACAAGAACTCTCTGAATATGTATTGGGCTCATTTGTGGTCTTGATCAAAGAGACACTATATGGACTAAAGTACTGGGCCACATCTCTGAATCTTTGAATTCAGGTGTATAAAATGAAGCACTGAGCCATGCAGTCTGCCTTTACAAACATTTGTGAAAGAATGGGTCGTTCCAAAGAGCTCGCTGAACTCAAATGTGGTACTGTGATAGGATGCCATCGTTGCAACAAGTCAGCTTGTGAAATTTCTTCCCTCCTATATATTCCACCATCAGCTGTAAGTGGCATTATTGCAAAGTGGAGGCATTTAGGAACCCCAGCAACTCAGCCGTCAAGTGGCAGAAAACTGTGAAATTCATGGATCTCATAAAATGTAAAAGTGTGCAAGTTATGCATAAATATGTTACCGGGAAAGGGGGGGGGGGGCTATTACCTGAGGGGAAACTTAAATGTGAAAGACTCTTAATGCACGAACAACAGTGAAAACTGTATTTGTGTGGAACAGTTTTCCAGTGGGATTACAGCAGTGTTCAAGCATTATGCATTTTTTTTAAACATGTTTTTTGGAGGGATGAAATTAATGTCTTATGGAGAAGTCTGTAAAAAGATGAATTAGTAGATACATTTATGCTACATGTATTTAAATCTGTATTTATGCATGGGAATGTGTGTAGATTTTGAGGGAAAGTTGGCGTGATGAATCCGGTAAACTGGTGTTGAGAGCGGGGTACGGATTAATATGTATGTGCATACTTCTTCCTCCTCCCTTTCAGGCTTGATGTTTGAGTTGTTAATTGTTATTTCATGTCATGCATAATTTGTCTGTTGTTGTGAGTTTGTTTGCATTTTTATACAGTGATTAAAAAATTTATTGGGACCACCACTCAATCAAAGGTTTATGCCACAGCTGCCCTAAATTAGCAAGATTGGTAATGACCAATGGCCCGGCTCAAATTTGACAAATTTTTATTTTCTTTTTCTCATGACAGGTGGTCTAATAGGTTTGTTAAGCACTGCATATACGTTTGTTTATTTTATATATCTGAAATAAAAGTTAGATCATCATAAAGCTACAGAGCCAGGTCGCCGGGTGCTGAGGTGCACAGCTGACTCAATATCTGCAGAGCCCCAAGCCTCCTCTGACTTTAACAACAGCACAAAAACTGAGCACCAGGAGCTTCATGGCATGGGTTTCCATGGCAGAGCAGCTCCTGCAGCTGTAATGTGTGGATGGACTTTTGTCCATATAGTGAATGAACTTATCTGAAGATGATACTAACCACTGATTATACGAAAAAGCAGCCTGTGATCACAGAGAGTGACGTTTGAGAGAGAATCCCAAAACCCTGTTAGCCTTGTTCTGATGTTAGTGATTGTTGAAGATGGAAAATTAAGTAAAGACATTGTTTTGTTTGCTGTAGTTCAAGGTACAAATATGAATACATTACAAGAAAAAAAAGCAAAACATTAACGTAATGTGAAATGAAAACCTGGTTTTGTCAGATAATGTCAAACTTTCTTTTCCAAACCTTTTTTTTTTTTCAGATCAAGGAAGGACACCAAGGTGCTAATTGAAGATACGGATGATGAGGCCTTCAGCTGAGTCCACACCATCAGCACACACGCACACACACACACAGAGAGACACACACACACACACACACACACACACACACACACACACACACACACACACACACACACACA
>JAVDPK010001464.1:0-17894 GCA_034780415.1 Cichlasoma orientale | reverse complement strand
ACACACACACACACACACACACACACACACACACACACACACACACACACACACACACACACACACACACTGTACTTATAAAGACCTCATTCACTAACACCTGACCTCAACCCTCCTCCCTCATAGTGTTGATGCGTAGGCCTGCCCTTCAGTCTAAACCTTTAAAGCAGTGAGGACTCTCAAACTTTCCTCACATCTGGAACACTTACCTCATCTTTACGTCCTTGTAAGTATTGTTGGTCTTTATAAGTATAGAAAAAAACAAACAAACACAGTATAATGTAGAAAAATACACAAAGATAGACCCGCTGAAGCACAAGTATAGTGTAAAATCAATATAATGCAGGTGAGAAGAGAGCTAATGCCACCCAGACAAACAGCCACACAGTCAGACACATGGGCAGACATCAATGGAAACCTTCTGCACATAACCGGCAAGATAAGACCGCACTGCCCGGGGATTATCCTCTCCTTTGCTTTTTTTAAAACAGACTTTTTAAAAAAATATCTGTTGTTTACTTTTCTCTAGATTCTTCTTTTTCTTTTTCTTTTTTTCCTGGATTTATTTAGAAGACGCTGCATAAAATAGGCTACTGATGACTGTTTGCACACTTACACTAGGATCAACAGGGAGAAGACAAAGCCAATCAAAAGACTAAACACTAATAACCACAAACCGGAGGAAGGACTCTACACACACATCACAGCATATCAGAACAAATCAACTGGTTTCAACTTGTTGATTCTTTTTATACACCACCTCGCGCTCTCTTTTTTAATTTTTAATATTTTTTAAGTTGTAATAACATCAGTGTACAATCACAACCCTGGAGGCACTTGCAGGAAAAGTGCATTTAATACACGAAAACTTGTACACAAAAAGGGAAGTTTTGATTGAAACATTTCTAGTCTGTGAAGTTTCTTTGTAATATATATTTGATGTGCATTATTACTCTGTTGTAGTCGTTAAGTCCTTCTACGTGTGTTGTTTATACTAGTCAGACTAGTTGGACCGTCCTCACGATGACTGTTAATGTGTTTTATAATATTTGGAATGTTTTTCATGGTTGAACCTGTGCCACATTTTTAATAAGCTCAGAGTTAGACCCTCGTTTATCCCTAATCTCTAATTAGTGCGAGAAAGTGCCCTGTTAAGACAGCAAATGCACATGCATTGCCTTTCTTTACATTAATTACCAAAGCTTTAATTTTATGAATGTGGCTGTGACTAGAGCAGCTTCGTTTATCAAGCCTGTCAACTGATAGGAGAACCAAACGCTTCACAGAGTGCAGGTTAGAAACCCGGGGCCTGTTCCAGAAAGCAGGTTCAACAAACTCTTTGAGTTTTTCAGTTCTCGAAAAGGCTGATCAGAGTTCAAATCAACCCTGAGTGTGAGGAGAGAAACTAAGCCATCATCAGTGGAGCTCGGATACAGTGATGCGCCATGGCAACGAGTAAAGAAAGAGCAGAGCCGTTTAAATCCAGTGGACCGAGGAATAACGCGCTTCAGTGTGGGCTCTGACATTTATGCTTTCATTCACAGATAAAGCTAATTATATTTTGAGTTTTTAATCTAATCTCTAACTTAGCAGGCTCAAAATGCAGATAAGATAGTTTAATTATGTATTATTATGTAATATTGATTTTGGCCATTTGCAGTGGGAAACGCGTCAAGGTTCAAACATCTATTTACTGGTAATACTGCATTTCAAAATGTGAACATATTTCAGCATGAATTCAATCAGGACACATCCAGACACTCTGCAGCCTGGATTCAAAAACATACTTTAAAATGAGTTTAGTCCAAATTTAGACGTTATTTAAGACCCAGAAATCTTCACGTCATCTTCAACACGATGACAGCGACAAACTGTTCACAGATCATTATTTTGTTTATGTAATAATTCACGCTAAATGTTTCTGTGCAGGGTAACTGGCAGACAACTTGACAGATGCCTTACTGCCCACAGTCACTGAGCTAGAACGACGTATCCTATAGATACTATTCGGAGTCAATAATAAATCTGTGATATTGACTGATTCTGCTGTTACACTGATGACAGGTTTATTATGAAAGCGGCCGCGTTAACGATTAGCAACAACCTGCTTTCTGGAACATGACCCAGGTAAACTGTGTAGAGTACCTAAAATTCAATGAACCTGAATAATGGAGGTACAGTAACCAAAATAAGTGTGCGTATGGACAGATTTATGGCAAGAAAATAATTCTTTTTTTTCTTTTTTAAAAAAGTGATGCTCCTGAATCAGTCAGAAACAAAAACACGGCTTTCTGCTCTCATCTTTACTGTACAGATGTCAGTTTGGATGAAATTTGAAATGCTGTCCATGCACTCGATAATGTTTTTGCATCTTTTCGTAATATGAACCAGATTTGTTTCTCCTTTTGGGGCAATTGGGGCAATTATTGTATCGTTTCTCAGTTATGGTAAAAGAAGGCAACTGCACTTCATGTTTGTGAAGACATTTCACACATTGAAACTGGGTTTGTCAATCTTGAGCGTTTCTTGGCCAATTTCAAAATGTAGTTAGTAACGGCTGAGATAAATGTGCTGCGTGTCCGATGTCTGCTTTTACCACACCGCTGGTTTCAGTTTTAGAGTTTCTGCTACTGTTAAAAGGGCCCCTGGCTGTCATAGAGACGATGCCGACGTTAACGGGAGTGTCTGTGTGCGTGTGTTTGACCCTCTCACTCTGCTCTGCTGATCCTCCCTGTGGCTACACTGTGTCACCACCCACCAGTCATGAGACAAAGCCCGGGGGGCTGCAAGACCAATTTATTACAAAAAGAAGTCCCATTTCTCCTGCTTCCTATTCTTTTTTTTCCCCCTTTCCACAGTGGCCGAAAGACTGAAAAGCCTCCGATGTGAACTTGAAAAGCTAGAAAGTAATACCCGTGTTGTATCCGTTTAAAATTTAGAAGGTGGATAGAGTGTCTGTCCGTTTAAATATACTGAACACATGGCATGACTTTATACACACACATTAAACATGACACACTCACACACATTGCCTCTCTCTTGTGTCAGAGAGCACAACACTAGTGCAGATAGTTTTGTAAAAAGGCTCCGTTGTCTTGCCTGCATGCTGCTTTTGTTTTACATTGTACATAGATGTTAATTTATTTGACATAATGTGTATATTAGTAATCATTGTAGCCACTGACAATGATTGATTTCATATGTTGCCATTTCTGCTCCAGAACAAGCAGTATTTTGTAGACGATGGGGAGCTTTCTGTTGATTGTTCACAATCCTGCACTCTTTTTTTTTCCATGTGTAAAGCTGTTGAAACGTGTTTGTATAAAAATAGAAGAAAAAAAAATCCAGAGGTGGAGAATGTGATCGGTCGTATCTTGTCGCTGATTCCTTCATATTTCAAAGCTCCGTCATCTCAAGGAGAGAGGGGGGGTTTACGGGGCTCATTGAGGAGGATAAGGTGGGGGGACGAGGGGGCAGATTCCAGTGTCCTGAAGCTGTGGTGCTGTTCATACATTTGTGAATGTGCATGAAAATATTGTGGACATCTTATCTATTGTTGTTAACCGCCCTGCAGACAGAAGTGCTTTGCTGTCCTGTGGTAGGGCACAGGAACAGACCCCAGTCCGGAGAGGACCCACACCACGACAAGATACTGCTAAACTGATCCCCCCCGAGTACCATTCTGATATCTCATAAAACTAATGAAGGATCTTTATCCGCTCGCTGGAAGCATTTTAAGGTGCTTTGATGTGAGGAAAACAAATGTTTTAGTGATTAGTGTCTGTCCGCAGATGTTCAGTGTATGTAACCCGCTGACAAAAACAACAAACAGGGTTATTTTGTACAGTTAGATGATGATGATGATGATAAGCCCTGACGACTTCCCCCTTTTTTTTTTCTCATGGGTGAAGAAGATTTTGTTTTCATTGCTTGCTGAAACGATGTTAAAGTGCTCGATACGTGCGCATCCCTTCCCTCCCTCGATGTTGTTTGTACCCTTTCTCTAAACTAGCTGAACGTGATAGTACCTGTAGTTTGGTAGATGGATGTTCTACTTTGATAAGATGCTTAAAAAAAAAGATTACAGAATAAATACATTGTGGCTAAATGTGACTTAAAGAGACAAAAAGAAAGGAAAATGTCTTACATTCTGAACCATCCTCCCCGACTCCCTTTTACAAAGTAGTTTGTACATGTCGAGTGTATAACACTGTTCTATGATGGTTTTTCTGATGGTATTTGTATTTCTGTATACACTTTGGTGATCCTGTCATATCTGGGTTTTATAAACCACGATTATTTTTAAAACTCACTCTGCCTCTTGACTCTTCTTTTAACCGCTGCAACCTATTCTGTTCTGTAAATGTTGATCTCAGATCTTTGTCTTCACCCTGCAGCGGGGCCTTGATACAGCTCTGTGAATATAAATACACCTCAACACATATTCGTGATAGTTGGTGTCTGCAGTTAACGAGGTTCTTCTGGTTTTTGGGTTTTTTTTTTTTTTGCTTTTTTATGATTCATAGTTGTTTCATTCCTGTCTGCACTGTATTGTGCCGTTTTGAAGTTGATTATTCACCCGCTCTTCTAGGCCTGTCCAACAGCACTGGCAGCGTTTGGGGATTTGAGGTCCTTTATTTTTTTCATTCCCAGTGGGCAGACCGACACAGTCACATTCAGCGTGCCAACCGGGAGAAATGAATCATCCTGAGAAGCCTGAAAATCGTGTTTCTTGGCAGAAAGAAAGCACCCACAAAAAAATCAAAGGAGAACACAGTGAACTTTGTTGAATCCTCATGTAAAAAGCACCCATAATCCAGCTGAAGCATCACAACAATCTTTTCCCCTTCAGAGAAAAAAAAAAGTTTATTCCTGTCCTTGGAAACTGCTCAGTACTGTGTCAGTTTTGTTGCTCTCCTAGAGCTTTTAGCCACATCACGTAATTACGTTTACCTAGATAAATCTCAATCTAATCGAATAATTGTATAATCTGTTAACATCTTCAGTGAGTACCACTCATTGAAAATGCTAAATCCAATCCAGCACAACAGCCCTGCAATAAAATCCTACTACTGAGATAATATATATATAATTTAGCTTGTCCAAAACCAGAACAAGTTGAAAGTGATAATTCTTATTTAAATGCAACGCTTTGCAAATGTCCCCTCATTTCTTTATATTTTGCTAGGAAAATGTGAACTTGGTGCATGTGTAAACAAATGGAAATACAGTATACAAAGCAAAAAACAGAGTACAATTCTAATGAGATTGAAAGTTAATATTTGGTAAGACCACTTTTATTCTTCAACACAGCCTGAACTCTCTTAAACAGCTTTCTTGTAATTTCTTTGAGTAGTCTTCAGGAATAGTTCTCCAGGCTTCTTGGACACTCAAAGCTCTTCTTTGGATTTTGGCTGCCTTTCACTCTGTTCTCTGTCAAGCTGATCCCACACTGCTTCAATAATGTTGAGGTCTGGGCTCTGCAGAGGTATGCTTTTACTGCACTGGCAGTGTGTTTGGGGTCATTGTCACGCTGAAAAATGAAGTCATTACCAGATGGTATGGTATGGTGGATCACAATCTGATGACACTTTTCTGCATTCATAATTCCAGCAACTTTAACAAATGTAGCCATGTAAAACATGACAGAGCCTCGCCTGTGTTTGGACATATTGACAAAGATTTGAACCAAAAATTTCAAATTTGGATTCATTCCTCCATGAGAACTGTTGCCACTGATTTTCATTCTAGCTCTTGTGTAATTTGGCATACCTCAGCCTTTTCTTTCCATTTCCCTTTCTTAATGGCTTTTTGACAGCCACCCTTCCACTTAGACCATTTCTGATGAGGCTGCAAACAGTAGATGGATCAACTGAAGGACCAGATCATTTTTCAGATAACTTAATAAATCTTTTTTTTAAGGCCTGCCACTTCTCCTTCTGTCTTTCACTTGTTCGGTTTCCTCGGTTTTCTTAAGCACACACTGCACACCATGCTGGAATTACCTTGGTGGTGGTGCAAAAATACCATTTTGTGTCTGTCAAACTGTTATCTTTGGCATTTTTCATAGATTAAAGAATTGGGAACAGATTCTGTGTTTTGTGACTGTATCTTTAGGCACTTTATTACTTTAAAATTGGTTCTTTGATAAGTTGTCTGTTATGTGTAGATACAACACTGATTCATCCTTTGAATCAGGCAGCGTTTTCATGCTTCAGTGATTCAGATACAAGGACCGGTCTAAAAAAAAAAAAAAAAAAAAGAGTGGAAAAAAGCAGCCAATGTCTAAAGAATAACTCAAAGACCTTCAGGAAGCCTGGAGAACTACTGCTCAAAACCTACAAGAATTACAAGAAAGTCTGGATCCTGGAAAGTAAAATACAACGAAATCAGGGGTGGCTCAAGACTGCACATCGTACCTTTAAAGATAAGTGACTAACTGCAGCTGTAGGTTTCCTTCCAATCAGCTGTCGTTTGAGCTCTAGCTTACTTTTTCTGTCAGATGATCTTTTTTCTTAACTCTACAGGTTCTACATGGACATGCAGCTGCTCCGCTAAGTTGCATCAATGAGGCCATGTTGTGTTAAACTCGACGACAAACAAGCTGCCAGTCAGTGTCTAAGAAGTTCACAACTAGGTTGTTTATTTTATGATAACTGATACAGGATAAATGTTATACATTCTATTTTAACACTGATATTTTGATTTTATTTTCAATGTCAGTATGCAAAAAAGGACAATGCAAAATTAAACATTTGGTGATGAATATGATACATAATTTGATCTTCATTAATATTAAACCAATTATTCTTAAGGACTCCTTGTTGCCCCAGTGATAACTTGCTTAGCTACAACACAAAAAAGGGGAAAAATACAAAAAAATAAAAAATAAAAAAAATCCAAATTTAAAAAAAAAAAAAAAAAAAAACGACAAACATCAAGAGTTGGCTGACAACAAACACTGTAAAGAACCACATGATCTTTAGATGTATTGATCAACCTGTGTAGATGCATATATAAAAATACAGGACCCCTGTTGTGTGTGTGTGTGTGTATATATATATATATATGCACATACAGTAATAACGCAGTTACTATAGTTGTAGAGCCTGCAGTGGGCCTACAATCAGACAAAATGAAGAGAGCAGGATACACATACATACACACGTTTACCATAATCTCTCCATATAAACACACATAAACCAACCAACCAACAGGCAGAAGGCTCTCTGGCTTTAGAGGCTAAAAACTACACTTGACTTAAAAAAAGAAAGGGGGGGAAAAAAAAAACAAAAAACAGACATTCACATTTCTCAAACAAATTCCAAGATCTCATGACTTCTCACCTGATCGGCTGATTCTGTCCATCAGTCTTAATAACTTTACTGCCACCACAGAAGCTTGTGTGATGAAGATGCTGAGGATGATGAACTCCATTTGTCCCGTTGTGTTCCAACAATCAGGGCCGAGTTCACTCTCATTGATTACTTCACTGTCTGTTGGCCCTTGTCCCCACATCATCACTCCTCTCACTCACTGACTCACTGCATTTCTGCCAGTTTCTTCATCCATGAGTCAGAGTGAATGAGTGAGCATGTTGTGGAGGAAAGTGGAAAGAAGCGTCTGCAGCTGTTTATGCCTGTGTTTAGTGTACGTATGTCCTTTGCGTTCATGCATTTACCTGTGTGTGTGTGTGTTATTGTCCATCTCTGTGCAGGCCTCTACGGTGAGGAAGGGGCTTTGCTACTGCTGTAATGAACCTGGTATCTGTTGACCATCTGACCCTTCACTTCAGTCGACAGGCAGGTAGTCTTGCAGGGGATGAGATCTTCCTCATCTTCGCCCATTAGCCAGTTCTGTACAGAGCGTTCAGCCGAGGCTGTGACGTGATTGGTCAGCCAGCTCTGGTGCCACTTGTCAAAGCGTTCATGCTGGCTTGCTGCCACTCTGTGCTGTGACTGTGGAGGAAGAGGACAAACTGTCAGACTCATCACTAAGACCCAAAACCGATTTAACAAGCAGAAAACTAGCAGGGTTGGATTTTCTTGACAGATTCACCAGAACACTGATGAGACCCACATGGAAGACGCTGTCTAAAATGAAACCGCAGAAGCCAGCCTACCTTCCTGGCCTTGACCAGGGCCCCTCTGCGATACATGTAGTCCTCAGAGTTCATGACAAACACCATCTTGTGAGTGTTGAGTTTAAATCGACAGTCGAGACTGCCAGCGTTCTCCACGCCCAGCTGGCGGTGCCACTCTCTCCTGCAACGCATTGCCTCCACCTGCCGCACCTGCCAACGGCGGAAATGGCGCAGGTTCCTGGAAAATAAAGACACAGTCTGGACTACAAAAATTTGCACTGACTGCCTGAATGACATCCATTATACCCTGCTGATCTTTACAAAATGTTATCTGAGATGAAAGCAGATGTGTCATCAGAGAACTGTGAGAACAAAACGTTCCTAGAACGTTACTAACTGAAGCACAACTAACCAAACATAAAACATAAGCTAGGTCCCCAGCTATTAGTATGGGTGTAAAAACTTATTTTTTGACCATGTGTTATGTTATGTAGCTAAAGTTGTTTTGTTTTTTTCCCCTAAATCAGTTTTCCAATATACACTAGTTTAAATCAGCTTTACTTGATTTTCAGTTGAAGTTTGTAAACAATTTCTGTCCTGTCTGATACACAGAACTGTGTGCATCTGAGTGCATCATGTCAGCACCAAGTTTATTAAAAAATAAAAGACGTAATGCTGAGGGTGTGCAGGAATTCAAATGTACTTTTTGTTTTTCTGTCTTAGTATAATGAAATCCTTGAACAGATATGCCGCTGCTGTCTGGATTAAACGGTCACAACTTTATACTACCATCTTATTTACACAGACGCTTAAGTGGCTGCAGTGTATGTCATGTTTAACTGTCATACCTGGGCAGAAATACAGGTTTGAAGAAGTAACCCTCTGCTTGAGAGCACAGGCTGGACTCTGTTCCTACAAACTGCTCCATGTAGCTCGACAAGCACTGACAGAGGAGAGAGCAAGTTCCAACAAGTTTAATCAAAGTTAGATTATTTATTTTAAGGTTTTTGGTGTGGAAACAAGTTTAGAAATTATTAATAAATAAGTTTTTACCTGAACATCTAGTGGGTCATCAGCCTGGGCCTCCTCAGTGTCCAGCAGCTCGATGGTCATCGTCACTTGACCCTTGTTTTGGATAAACATCACCTGATGAACAAAATAAATAAATTATCTCACCACAATTGAATAAAAAAAATTATGCAAACATGTGAACATGTATAGTGTGCAACAAATTCCCCTGTGCAACATCATATGATACAACCATGTGACAAAGGCCTGTGCTGTGTTCCATTAAACAGTTAGCATACTGTTAAAGGCTAAAAAGGGACCCACGTGGTTGTGCAGCTTGGCAGGCCATGTTGTAGCTGTGTACTGTCACTAGGTGGCAGTATCAAAAATGTGGAACAACTGGTCTGTGAGATACCATTGTTTGTGTTCAAGCTGTTGTTGGTCTTTGCAGTGAAGCAAAACAGTGTTACAATGAAGGAAAATGGTTCACCGTCTCCACTGTCTGTGCTTCTCATGCTACATTTTTTTAATCTGATTATTTTTCACACTTCCCCTTTGAAGTGAGCTCTACCTCATTTCTAAGCAATCAATCTACCTACACATAGCATCATCAGGCTATACGCTGTTTTTTGCATTGGTTTCACACCCAAAATCCTGCACAAATGGACAGAAAGGCTTCGCCATGAATTCCACTTGAATCCAAAGTTTGACAGCAGTCTATACCAAACGTTTGGAGAAAAAAATTAAACCGTATTTACTCAACCAAAGAGAGGCCGAGAGGGAGAAGTGGTTTTGTGATGTGACGTTGTGTTCACAAACAGTTCCCAGTAGGACTGTGCCACATTGTACGGTCCATGATAATACTGATTTGTATTTTTATGTGATTTTAAAAAAAAAAGTGCACTATCGCAATATCATTAATATAGCAACCCATGTGTATACATTCCCTAGTGCACACAACACAATCCCAAAAAATGTCTGAGAGCGAGAGCAGCATGTCAGCCTTTAATTTACAATTTAGTTCCTAGAAAGGGAGCCATTTCAACAACTTCAAAAAAAGCACAAACAACAAACTTGTTTCACTACTTGAGGCAAAAACAGACCGTGGAGTACCACCAGGACACGACAGCATGTAAGGGGAAGATCCTAGCAGCTGGTGATGTGTGACCTAAATGTAAACAAATGATTCAACCGAGAATTACTGGAGCACTTGCTAGCTGCACTCCATATTACAGGAAGAGCAAGCAGTGGATGCAAAGTACTGATGCGGTCATATGGTGGGAAAGAAAGGCTTTAAGTAAGTGGTTAAACAGTTGGACCCAAGACAACATTCCAGGTAGAAAATATTGTTTTAATTTCAATGTTATTATGTGACAATATTGTGAAACAGTTACAAGATTAAAATACTTTAGTCACTGTTAAACTTAAGTGTTAAGCAGTCATGTTTTACACTACCTAGGCTGCGTTTGTGCTTACATTTTTGTACTTATATGTTGTGTCACTACTATTGCAATAAAATGCTGCTGCCACCTTGACAGAATCACAATTTGAATTAGGTAGTCTGTCATTAATGACAGTAGCTCATTGGAAGAGGAGGATAAAAAGAAAATGCCCTTTTTTTCTTGAAATATCAGCGCTTCCTGGTGTGGTGCTCCTTGGGACCCCTACTGGCCTCATAGAGACAGTGCAAGAATTTGCTGTATTGGGCTGTTCAGCAAGGCTAGAGTTGAGTGAAGTCCGCACAACAAATCCTGACAGCTAAAATTTCAATATCCAAAATAAACTGTTTGCATCCCAGAAAAGCATGTCTTCTGCAACAGGTATTCAAGTATTAACCACTTTTTATCCAAGCTTAGTACAAGAGAAAGGTGCTTGCAGTTGCAGTAGGTAATTATATTTTTAAGTGAGAATTTGTTCATCATGCTGTGGTACAGCTGGCTGTCATTACACAAAAATAGTTATGTCCATAATAATGTGGTTAAATCTCAGTGATTAGATGGAACATAAAAGTTAAATCAACTGCAGCAAAAGCCTTGAACAGCATCAGAAAAATGTAAAAAATGAATCCTTGGAAAAAAAAAAAAAAAAAAAGAAAAAAAAAACTCCAGTACTTAGAATGGCTCAGTGAGCTGGCTGAAGCTTTTTTCCTACAATCACGATCACTGTCCATAAAACATTCCTTTACAAAAACATTTTAAGTGATGCACTTTCCTATTATGGGTACATTTAGTGCTCCGGAATGTTTACTGTCCTCTAAAATCACAGAGCAGTGCTGCGGTGATAATCAGAAATAATTTCACTACTTCAAACAACAGCTGTGTGTCAATGCCAAATGTTTAATCCATTGTGCTCACCTTGAAGCAGTTCTCTTCAGCCATGACTCTCTCAGCTTTCCACTGGTAGCTGGTCTCCCAAGCTGCTCTAACACACTGTGAGGACAGATTCCCCCCGGCTGCCCCTCGCTTCCTCTCAGCCAGGTAAAGATCAACCACCTGCAGACACACCTCGTCGCTCACCAGATGCTGCAGCTTTAGTCAAAGAGGTAGGGATTAGAATATGATAGTGCTCACATTAGACAGTGAAGGCATTACAGATTTAAACTGAGTGTAAAACTGCCTACCTGTCGGATGATGTTGTGGATGACCTTGTCGATGGTGAAGCCAATATAGGCGTGGATGGTGAACATCTCTCTCAGCGTGTCTTCATACTGTGTGGAGTCCAGGTTGCCATCAAGCAGACTGCGTACCATATCAAGGAAGGCAGGGTAGTACTCCTCTAGCTCCACCTCACCTGTGGAAACAAAAGGATGGCACTTTTCTTAATATACAGTTAAATCATCAGAGTATCTGCAGTGGAGACCCTTTCCCAACTGTCTTGGCAACCAATAGCAGTGATTTACAAAAAGTGGGCCATGTGGTTGCCTGATATGTGTTTGTGCTGATCTGCAGAAGAGCTGCAACAAGTCAGTTATCAGCAACTATTTTAATAATCGGTTAAAAGTCACAAATATTTTAAAGTTCCAGTTTCATGAGTTTCAACACAAGAGTGAAAGGCTTTTCTTTGTCTTATATTACAGTAAATTTAATATTTTGGCCTCATACAACACTCCACATGTATGAATTATTTCATGTCTAGCTTATAAGGCACTGCACAAGAATGTAGTTGATTTTTGAAAGCCAGTTAACCTAGAGCTCTAAGGAATACAATAACAAACAACAGTCTTTTAGAGAAGTGCCTTCAACTGGTCAATACCGGTCTTGCAAATCCATTCAGGGTACCAAAAATAAATCTTTCACCATAAAATTCCATCTGACCTAAACCAAATACAACAATATTACACTAAGATTATGAACAAAGTCAATCAAATAAAGACCTATTGTATAAATAGCAGTAGTGGGATATTCCCTTTTTTCCCCAAATTCATTTTAGTGTTCATTGCCATGCTGTTTTAAATACTGATAAATCTTTCAACATAGCAAACATTCATATTAATTTAATATGGTGACTGTGACACCAATTTAAAAGCACATTCTCATTCACAATAATCCTAATGAAGTCAATTGTATATTACAGCTCCAGATTATTGTTCAGCGATCTGGAATAAAACAACCACTTTAATGTACACTGAGCTTACCAGTTCACATCACAGCTGAGTGACCCCACTCAAAAAGCAAATACTTGACTACTCTAAAGATTTGAAAAACTCTAAAAAAGAAGCTGGACTTACTGGGCTGTTTGAGGCGGAGCTCCATAGCAAGATCACATGCCTTTTCCCTCCTTCCCTCTGCCATCAGCAGCCTCTCTCTGCTCTGCTCAGCTCGATGCTCCAGCAGCTGCCGTTCCGCTTGTCGGTAAACCCGCAGCAGCCGCGAACACAGAGTCTGGTGCAGCCGCAAAAAGAAATACCAGTTGTTGTTAACAAAGAAGAGGTTGTAGACACCATCCAGCTCCTTCTGGTGCTCTGCTTCGGGGTCACGAAGGTCGACCTTCTCCCCAGCTGCACCCGAGCTTGTCTCCATAGGTGTAGACCCCGGGGTTGAAGTGGATCCAGCAGGCTGGCTTATGCTACTGGAGGTGGTCGAGGCTTCGTTTTCTGCAGGTTGGGATGGGCTGCAGCGCCTCCTCCTGGACTCACCATTGAGCTGCTGCTGTGGTTGGGACTGGGTCTGGGACTGTGATTGTGCAGGTTGGGGTTGAGACTGACAACTGCTGGCTGCTGCTCCTGATGCATTATTACCATTTCCTCCTCCCCCTGCTGCTGTGGCGGCGGTTCCACCTCCTCCTTTCTCTCCTCCCTCTTCAGGCTCAGCCTCCTCATCTGTCCATTCTTCAGTGTCACTGAGCTCACCGCGACGGGAGAAGAACAGGTCAGGGACAAAGTGCTGGATGATGCGCTTGATGTGGTCCTTGTCATCTTTGTGGATGGTTGGCTGTCGTTTAACGTGGTAGATGATGAGTGAGGCAGCATCTTCCAGGATTTGCTTGTCCTCATAAGTAAACACCATGTGAGGTTCACTGGATGAGGCTGAGCCATTACGGCTTTGTTGGCCAACACCACCTTCTTCTGTGCTCTGCTCCTGACGCTGAGACAAAAAGAAGAAAATCAGACAGCAGAAAAAAAAAACAAACAAACTACAGGCTAAGCAGAAATATGGAAATCCTTGAAACCAAGAGGTTTCACTGACCTCAGAGAAATTTATCCCCTATACAAAAAGCAATACGCAAACTACCTGCATTCAAGGTCCTTTACTTGGTTGCTCTGGAACTTTTGACTAAAACACACATCAGGAGCCATAGTAAAGCAAAACCATTTAAAGGGGAACAATATAAATCCATGTTCTTATTACTGATACTACTAGAGTAGCTTTGCATGACTCATAATTTAAAATAATCCTTATTTATTGGCGCAGTGGGTAGGCGCTCGCCTTACAGCCGGAGGGCTGCCGGTTCGAGCCCCAGTCCCTGCGCTGCACTGTGTCCTTGGGCAAGACACTTAAACCACATTGCCTAACGGTAGCGCCGGTCTCTGGCTGCATGACCGCAGATGCTCGTCTCTGGATGAGTGATCTGGAACGATCGTTTCGTTGTGTGCCTTGTGTGCACAATGACAATAAGTTGAATATATAATATAATTTATCTCTGTGCAGCCCCTTAGTTCATCCCCTGTCTGTTTTAACTCCTTTCCTTTTAAAGGCCACTGTCCCTATAAGGCAGCTGTCTTCTGATCGGCTGTCCTTCGCAAACAAACAGAACAGTAGGTGGTAGGGCTGGTGGTCAGAGCTTTGCGCAGGAATAACTATATAAAGTATACCCACTGTTTTTGGAGAACTCTGAAGCCTATGCTTTTGGCTCGTAGGGATTACTCTTACATATGCAGACCTAAACATTCATCATGTTTAATGAGACCATCTGCCAATGTAACTGACAGAAAATGACAATAGCACAATAGGTCCACTTTAGTAATGCCAACATGAATTGAGAAAATCCTTAAGCAGCTCAGAATCATCGAAGTTTGGCCAAGTAAAAATTTCAAATAAACAGCCTCAGTGAGCTGATGGGTGTTGTGTAACTCCCATTTCCTAATTATAGGCAACAGAATGAGCTCTTGTATTTTTTTTGAAAATATTCAGGTTACACTATAATAAACCCTTTTATACCATCTCATTGAATCGGACTTATCGTGATTCTACAAAAGAACCTCAATAACTATGCAAGATTGCTGTATAAGGCTTCACACCTTGTTATCTTTTCATCATCATGTAAGGTTGTAGATAGGAGTGTTTACCTCATCATAGATGCTTTCAATCTCATTAAGAAGACTTTTTGACCGCAGGGCCTTCATGTCATTCTGTTTGAAGTTGACTCCTTGGTGGTCAAGGGACTTCAGGTAGGCCTTCTCATACTGCTCCCTCCAAATCTTATTGAAACCCTGCTGTGCCTCTCGCCACTCTTCCTCCTTAGCTTTCAACCTGGAGAGGAAAGGAAAGCTTTAAAGTTGATGCCTAAAAAACCCCCCATAAAACACAAATGTACTGTAATATATTTTGTCACCACCACAGTGCACTTGCTTTTTCACATGTTTGATTGGAAGGAAAAAGTCAATTCTTCAGAAAAGACTATTTATGTAGCAGGATGCACAAAGACCTCCCTGTTGATACAAGGATCTTACTCATGCTGTCAGCAATTGAATATTCCCATCATACTGTCACTTGTTTAAACCTCTCAGCTGGTCTTGTAAATAGAGGCATAATCAACAATTTTCTTTCTATAGTCAGAATGACATAAACATAAGATGTGTCAGTTTAACATAACGCTAATTCATGTGCATATGAAAGAATATTGTAGGCTATAATGCTTAAAGTGTCTGCAGATGTCAGATGTCGCTGGGGAATTCTGTGATAAAAAGATTGTTCTGACCTCTTCAGCACCACAGGCACAGCAGTAGCAGGACTCCTCTTCAATCCCTCGATGATCTCAGGGGCTTTGTCGCCATAGATACGATACACAGCACGACGCTGGATGACCTCAGAGGTGCCGCCCAGGCAGTCATCTAATCTGAATCGGTCCTGGTCCTCTGGCGAGAGGCGAGACAGCTTCTTCTGGACACTCTCTAGCACTCTGATTGTGGCCAAGTTTGTCTCCAGAACAACATCCAACTAAAGGGTGTTACAGACAGCTTTTAGAGGGCATCAACTACAGCTTAGTACCATGTGATTTATGTGTTTAAGCACAAGATATCCTCCTTTTAAAAAGCAGGGTCACAAAATACATTTTGAGAAAGATAAGGAGTCTGTTTTCTACTTATTAAAAAATTGGAAATACATTCCTTATTAAGATAAGAATAACTTTATTGATCCAAGAGGGAAATTCATAAAAGACGCAAATACCTCAAATCTTTCATCCTCACAGCGATGCAGCTGCTCCTCATAAGGAGTCTTCTTAGAACTAACAAAGGTCGAATCTTCTGACCAGGAGGGGAAAGACACCCAGGTGTCATTCAATACCTGTGCACATACAGACAAAGACGTATCAGTAAACTGTCAGGAACAAAAGACGTCATGACAAAATACTTTTTTTATGGTAACACATAAAAGAGGACCATTTATGCTCATTTACACCTTGACATTTTTACTCTGGACTCCACAAAGTTTGAAATAAGTTACAATAATATCGCTTTATTCGCTGTCTCAAACAATCTGTTGTAGCGCCTCTCCCTTTATAAGGCAACTTTTTTCTGATTGGTTGCCCCTCAAAATATTTGAAGAGGAGGTGCATGAGGCTACAGTGCTGACAGTGTGCCTCATAAAGAGAATATTTTAAGGATATGCCTACTTTATGACATCAAACAGACCCAAAAGTAAGGAAAAAAAATACTGCTAGCTGCCAGTGCTACCCCCCAGCCTCCTGGCAGCATAAAATTGAGGTGGCACAAATCCCCTGGAAGTACAACTTCTAGAACACATAATTACCAGGTCTCACCAGATCTTAATGGGGTGCACATCATTTCTGACCTTGAGGTCAAGGCGGCCAAGTTTCAAACTCGTCCGAGATTTTTAGTAGATGCATCTATGGTGTCAATTTGAACATCCTGGGGGCCATGGTCCTCAGCTTAGTGCATTCACAAAGTTGAAAATTGGCCTCCCGCCCAAATGGCGGGGTGACAACAATATCTCATTTTTAGGCTGATGGGTTTTAAAAAAAAAAAAAAAAAAGGAAGAAAAAAGCCAGAATATGAAGATTTAAAGCTTTTGGCTCACAGCGGTTACTTGTACCTCATTAGTTGAAACTTTAAGCAAAAAACAAAAAACAAAACAAAACCTCTTTATGCTGAACAAGTAGTCACTTATTTTAATGCATATTAGCAGCATATTGTATCTTTCTCCTTATAAAGTACTTGCCTTATTCTGCATAACCATAATCTACAACCAAATACTAGGCCATTAATTAGGATTTTCTTTCCTCAATATGTTCCTAACGATTGCTAAGTAAGAGTACAAAAACTGCTGAAATACAATCCTAATATGTCAGAGCCAGTTTTGGCATCACACCATGCATACTACTGAGCAAACATGTTTGTTAATGGTGGATGTGTGTACACTTAACTTAATGGGTAACCTTTTGCTATGCTTCAACATTTTCACAAGTGAGTTCCTGTTTTTTTGTACTTTGCACTGGAGACAGAAACACATGCACAAGCAATACACTTTCCCACCACTTTACTAAAATATAGGTGGCAATAACGTGAAAAAAAAAATGTGAGAAGACTGACTCGCAGCTTCATTCAGACACACCCACAACAGCAATGATAGCTCTAGAGCACACGATATTTGTCATATCTGCAAAATGTTACATAAATGTTGCATAAAGTGACATATAGTGCATGAGGTCACAGCCTTCTATACCATTGTGGTCTTATAGCCACACTGGTGCACATGAGGTAGGATTTGAAAAGGGAATTAAGTACAGTGGTCCCTCGCTATATCGTGGTTCACTTATTGCAGCTTCAGTGTATCACAAATTTAAAAAAAAAAAAAAAAAAAAAAAAAAAAATACTAAATCTGTTTCGTGGAGTTTTCACAATATTGCGGGATTTTGTGGTATATAGGTATTTCTGTAACACCCCATAACTATGTTCATCGCTCAAACAAAGAGATAAGTCACACCTATGCCTTTAGTGGAAATGGAAGTTATGGCCGGGGGCGAAGATGCTGCACCACCTTCATCGCCATCAGTACTGCACAGCTACGTTATTCATCATCTTCATTATTCAAGTTGTAGTAAGAGCATAAGAAAGGTTTATATA
>JAVDPK010001462.1:254770-265781 GCA_034780415.1 Cichlasoma orientale | reverse complement strand
GTGTGTGTGTGTGTGTGTGTGTGTGTGTGTGTGTGTGTGTGTGTGTGTGTGTGTGTGTGTGTGTGTTTCTGTGTCCAGTCCCTGTTGACTCGATATGTTTACACATACAACATTCCAGTCTTCCTTGCAGGGCTTTAATTGGTCCTTTCAAATCACCCACCCTTTCCACTTTCTGTTTTTCCCAACACTTTTTCCTTCTCTCTTCCTTTCTCTTCCTCTGTTTTTGCTCCATATCTCCCTCTGCCATCTGTTGGGTTGATTCAGGGTTTTTTTTTTTCGTTTTTCCTGCTGGAACCTGATCTTGCCCAGTACTTATTTCATATTTCATAACTCAACTGGCCTTACCTATAATTGTAAAATGATGTTTTTGAAGTGCTAACACAATGTTTACTGCAACCTTTTCTCCTTTGATTCTAATAAGCAGTACTAACTGCTAGTTTGCTGTCCTTCCATAATAATGCAGGACCCTGCTGAAGGAAAAAAGATGAGGAAGAGCGTTTTTCTTTACATCCCCCTATCTTACTGTAAAATGTCTCAAGCTGCAGTGCAGCTAGTTAGCATGCAGCTACAGGGCCTTTCCCTCTCATTAGTTCACAGCTATCTGCCATCAGCATATTAGTCTTCCTGGAGTCGATTTTACCGCTACGACACTGTAAGTTATACTCAGCAGAAACGGGGAAATGGAGGAAGAGTGAGGGAAGGGGGAGATGGAGGCGAGAGTGGGGAAAAGTTTGAGATTGTTCGGGTGAGGGGGGAGAGAAAGTGGTACGATAGCCCTGGGAGAGAGATGATCCCACAGAGGAATTATAGAAATGATAAAGCCAGAGTAAGAACTCTGGAGAAAGAGACCAGGATAGGGACAGAGAGCAAAAAAAACAGGAAAGGACGGCGGAAACCTCAGGAGACGGCTGCAGATAGATAAAGATGATCAAAAAGGGGGGGGGGGTGCGAGGAGAGGAGGGAAAGTGAGGGAAGATGGAGGGAGAAGATAGATGGCTCTCTGCAGACTTGTGCAGTGTGTTGGGTAATGCTAGGTCACTGGGGGACTAATCTCCACTGATGCTGCAGCGCTGAAGCAGTGGAATGATAATAGCCTGTTTGTGCCTTGTGTGTTTGTTTGTTTGTGCGGCTCACCATATGCATGTGTGTGAAAAGACAGCGTGTTTTCTTTTGAAGGTACTACTTTTTTTGTCCCCTGCTAGAGTCGCACAAACACATAAACCGATATTCACGCACCTCACCCAATCCTCAACGCTGCCCCGTGGGACTGAGTCACGCGTCGGCTGCATAACTGTGAACAGTATTCATCTGTTGTGTCTGAGAACACTGTTCGGCTGTTGTGTCTCTTCCTGACCTGCAGCACTTTTTTTTTTCTCCCCACGTCAGCACTGAGTGTGAGGGGTTTATCCAGCTCTGAACCATGAAACTCTTCATGCATCCCAACTCAATATATTATATGTAATACAATAGATTATAGGGTAAGCACTGCTGCCTCACAGCCAGAAGTTCCTGGGTTCTTTGCGTGTTCTCCCCGTGTTTGTGTGGGTTCTGTCCGGGTACTCCAGATTCCTCCCACAGTCCAAAGGCATGCAGTTAGTGGGGTTAGGTTAACTGGTGATTATGAATTGCCCATAGGTGTGAATGTGAGTGTTAATGACTGTTTGTCTCTCTGTGTTGGCCCTGCAACCTGTCTAGAGCGCACCCTGCCTCTCGCCCTGTGATTGCAGGGATAGGCTCCAGCACCCCCGCAACCCTGAAAAAGGATGGGAGGAAGAAAATGAACGGATGGACAATAGATTATATATAATCCTCAAGTTTGATAGCAGTGATACAGATGTAACAACCAATATCGCCACAGCTTGCAGTAGGGCTTGGGTTCGATAGTGCTTTATCTAATCCAAATACTTATTAAAGCTGAAGTTTTTCATCATTTGCAAGTCACCAAAGCTATATATAAGTAACAGTTTCAGATTTCATACATATGGGAATGGATTAAACACGATGCAGCAACCATAGACCATGGAATATCCCTGAAATTCAACTTATGGGGGATAATAGTGATGAGGATTATTGTTGACCGACTTACAATAGTAAATATATTTGAGTGTTACCTACACAAGTGGAGCCTGGAATGTCCACGAGATGTCCTCCACCTATAAAGCCATGCGTGGAGGGGGCTTAACTTGAGCAGATAGGATGCAGATCATGCAATCCAGTTATCATAACTGGACTCAGATGGGCATAATGTGATAACGACATAAAAAAGGTTATTGGTTGACCTATCAGCAATGAAAACGTCTTTGTCATATTTTACTTCCAAAATTGTGACGGTACAAAAATGTGCTACGTAAACAGAGGCTTTAGCATCTGGGCTAATGGCCAATTATTCAGGGCTTCTGTTGTAGCCAGCGGATATCCTAGACTTCTGGTTCCATCCACAGGTCAGTGGTTATAAATGCATCACCCCCCCCCCCCACCGCCACCACCAAAAGGAAAAAGGAAAAAAACGTATAATCGTCAGACACAAGCCGACGGTTTCAAGATTGCATTTGAGTAAATGCTTTCCTTCTTTTGCTGTCCACATGGACGATTTACCGGCATAGAGCCAACGTTTGCTCAAATGTGATTGGCCAATAGTGATTGGTATTGCTAGTCGACTACAACTAAAGCCAGAGAGCTTCCGCTACCAAAAATCTTGTTTTCTTTTCTAAAAACTATCACCTTCTCTTTTCACTCGCAAACAGTCTTTTGGCAGAGTCCATTTTCAGAGCTGTTACACAATTAATGTTACCTAACTACAGAAGAAAGTTTTCACAGGACTTTCACTGTACAGTCAGGTAAAAAAACGAAGTACACTCTTACTGCTTTCATAGGAGACCGCCTCTATAAAAGCAGTTTGCTGGTCTGTAGCATTCATGTGTGTGTTAGCTCAGTGCCAAGGAGAAAAGCTATCAGCAATGATTTTACAGAAGCAATTGTTGCTTTCTATCAATAAGGTAATTTTCAAACAATTTGAAGTCCATCATTCTGCAGTGAAAAATATTACACACAAGTGGAAAATAGTTAAGACAGACACCAGTCTTTTCAGGAGCAGGTGTCCCAGCAAATATATGACAAGGTCAGACCGTGTAATACTCAGAAAGTACAAAAAGTTTGAAGGGTTACCAGGAGAACTTCTCTCTAATAAGGAACATGGCAACATGACTTAGGTTTGCAAAGATGCATGTGCACAGACCACAATACTTCTGGAACAGTGTCCTTGGGCAGACAAGACCAAAGTGGAGATGTGGAGATGGTCACACAAACATCTCATACCAGCTGTCAATCACAGTGGTGGAGGGGTAATGATTTGAGCTTGCTTTGCAGCCACAGGACCTGGACACCTTGCATTCACTGAGTCAACCATGAACTCCTCTGTATACCAAAGTATTCTAGAGTCAAATATGAGGCCATCTGTCCAACATTAAAAAGTTTGGCCAAAAATGGGTCATGCAATGAGACAATGATCCCGAACACAGCAGCAAATCTGCAGCAGAATGTGTGAAAAAGAAAAGGATCGAGGTGTTGCAATGATGCAGTCAGATCCCAAGTCCAAATGGTCCGGACTTAAAAGAAGACCTTAAGAGAAATGAGCATAAACAAATGCCTATAAAGCTCAATTAACTGAAGCAACATTGTAAAGAGGAGTGGGCCAAAAATCCTCCACAATGATGTGAGAGACTAATAAAGTTATAGAGGAAACAATTACTTCAAGTTACAGTTGCTAAATGTGGTTCTGTGAGCTACTGAATCACTGGGTGTACTTTCTTTTTCACATGACTGTATAGTTCATAAACTACTAGCACTACCTTCAGATGAAAGCTGAAAGGAATGCTTAATGAACTAGGTGGGTTCTTTTTTTTTTTTGACTGGGAGCCAGATCCAGAATAGAACCGGTTCTTGCAATCCAGCCCTGTTGGTTTGTGTCTTCCTGTTGGTGCTGGTGCACACTCTGCTAGGGCCTGATGTGATGATGTTGGCATGTGTGTGTGTGTGTGTGTGTGTGTGTGTGTGTGTGTGTGTGTGTGTGTGTGTGTGTGTGTGTGTGTGTGTGTGTTATGAATATTCTCCCTAGTTATTTGGAAAGTAAATGCAACAGCCCCTATAATAACAAGGTAATGCTCTGGCTTATGTAAGAGCAAAATTAATAATCTGATAATAATCAGTGTTTTCTTTTTAACAGAAACCTCCTGTTATCTCTGTCATGTGAGAACTGCGTAGCTTTACATTTTAAACTGCTCGTTTTGCTCGAGTAATCATTTAAATTCTAAATATAGTTTGTTTATATGTATAGCCAATATGGCCAAGGGGCAGTCCACCCCGGATCATTATTTTTAATTAACAAGTGAAAGCAGAGCACCCAGTCGTACTCTGCGGCAATATGAAAAGCTCTGTCACCAGATACACTGGTATGCTAATAGACAGACATACAACTCATGTTATTATTAAGTATTTTCATTTGTTTTAACAGTGAAAGGATGAAGATATGGTAATGGGTTGTCAGTGTTGCATTTCTGATCTCTAACATGATGTGTGGGCCCATTTGGGTTCTGAACATACACGCGTACAAAATAGATGTAGCTTGGTTCTGTGTCACGGTATATTTCTTTTGCATTTTTCCACTATGCTCGCATACTCCCTAATCAAATAGACACCGAGATGGCAGCTTAGCAAGTGGGTGTCACAACCCCATGTGACTTCTACTGGAATTCAAGGCTTGGTTCATCTTGTCCATCTACTGCTGTATGTGTGAGTCTGCAGCAGAGAGCGGGAGCTGTTTTCTCTGTTCAGCCATCCGTCCGTCTCTTTCTTGTCCTATGGAGTTTAGCTCATGTCCTGCCACTAAGAAGAGATGGGGTCTGGCTTTGTGTGCGCTCCGGCTGCGCCACAGAGCCCTCCGAAACAGGTAGAGGGGGAAGCCATGTGTCGGACAGGTGCTGGATTGACAGGATTAATAGGCTGAGTTCAAGACAGTGTGTGAGTTCTGGGGTTCAGCTGAGTTTCCAGATTACGTTCTGTCGTTTAATATTTTATTAATTTTAAAATGGAGAGTGGAAAAAAATGAGAAATAGAAGGTGATAAAGGCCAGCTGGACTGACAGAATTATTTGGCTAAATAATTATTTGTATCTATGCACTGGCTCGTTGTTTTCTTTTTTAGTATTTGCACTTTTTACCAGGAAGTCTAGTAAGACGGTGTCCTTTAACACAGAGAAAGAAGAAGATGACTGACAAGTAGCGATCAGGAGCTTTGCTTTGGTCCCAGAATAACAACAAGACAAAGATTCAGCGCAGAGAGAGAAAATCATTCATGTGCAACTGTCAGGATTTGCATCTATGCATTCATAAAGTCAGAACAACAGGACTTGAAAAATGTTTAAAAGTTGTTGTTTTAAATAGCTGGAACAGTTGCCATGATCTCAATCGACTAATGAACCAAATCAAATATGAGGTTTTGGATGCTTTATATCATATCAGACGGTGTATTTACAGGACAACAATAGACAAGCTCGAGTCCATAAAACCTTTAAAGTGTGTTTTGATTTTGGCGCATGTTAATTATGCATTTTCTGCAAGAGTGAAATATTACTTTAAAAAGGTATTTCTCTTAAACAATGTAGAGTTTTTTGCAGCACTGCTCAGCTCTGCGTTTGGTTTTAATTTAGTGCAAAACTGTTTGCATTTGCATTCATTAGGCTGATTTGATTGAACTGTCATTTCATTAGTTGGGAACAGCAAGCAGGCTTGGATATGTCATACCAGAGAGCGCGAGATGATCATTGCTATTTATGAGACATCCTTTTGATATTTATATGTGGATCTTATCAAGACACAACACCTCTGTTTTTTCCGATGTGCTATTGTATATTAATTAAGCAGCCGTGATTTCTGTTCCTCTTGCACGGAATACGAGTTAAAATGATAAGACGAATCCAAAATGCTGTTTGGGAAAAGACCAAGGAAGTCATCTGTCTACATTAAACCATAAAATGGGGACACATTTTCTCTTATGTCTCAGCAATATTGTTACCTAGCTCAAGATGGGGCTATTTTTAATCAGTGAAGCCCCGTGTGAGTGATAAGCAGGCTGTGGTGGGACGGAAAATATCTCAAGTCATTATTAATGCACAGCATTTCAAGGGTTTTGTTTTTTGTTGTGTTTTTTTGCCTTAAGCCAAGTAAAGCATTCTTATAGAAAACCGAATACACTGATACTGAGTCATGATCGTGACCACACACGGCTTCAGGCACCTCACTGTAAATCGGCAGTGGGGGAAAAAAAGCTCTGTTTTTACACATTTTCCTGTAAGCGTGACGGCATTTTATTCGATTATATTAAAGTTTGGGGGGTTTTTTTGGCATCAGGTTTGAGAAAAGCAGTATGCTCTTTAGCCCAAAAAGATGTCTTTTACCTTCAAAGAGGCACATTTGTCCTGTGTAGCAGCATCCTGACATTAATAAATAATAATATGCTACATTTGGCCGACCGAGGCCAGTTCACCTTTGCTGGTGCTATCAATCCCGCTATGCCGAAAAGGTTTGACAGTGTAGAGACCAGTACGCCAGCTGTGGTTTGTGCTTTGCTACATGCGCTGCAGATAGTGTTGACAGTACTGTCAACAATGGAGTTGAAGCAGCGCTGCTGGACAATCCGTTATGAGATTATTTCTAAACTACCACAAACATCTTTTATATTCTGTTAGCGTTCAAAAAAAGAAATCATATTGGCACATGATGGACAGCTTATTCTCAACATATGTGTGAGTAGCATCAGCCAGCTAATATGTTGGTCTGGCTGGTGATGCAAGCCTCGCATGCTACCCCCTGAGCCTGCGCTTTGTGCTTACAGTGTTAGTAGTGTCTTGCATACATGCTCATGGATTCTTCTTTCTTTTGATGCTATCACTCGCTGGGGGCGGATGTAACCGCCACAATAAGGGGCTTTGTGGCTTCCTGTCGTCACTGGAATGTATAATACAGAATGTAGAGTGAGTGAATGCACCATAGAGAGTGTTCAGCATGTACTGCTGAATTAAAGATACGGCAGATACCCAGCAGCTCTGTGTGCAAAAGATGTGATTGGATAGTTTTGTGCTGAGCAGTGTAAACCATGAGCAGCAGACTGATGGCTTTTTTGTTTAGTTTTTTTAATGGTGCAGAAAACGTACAAAATCACAGAAATGCGAATGCAGTCATGGTTGTAGGAAGGTGAATATTTGGTCCTTGTGTTTCAGGAAATAAAAAAATGCAGCCATGTCACTTGAGACATCTATGTCAACAAGCATGTGTATGACAACCCAGCAGCCACATAGGGCAGCGTTATCCTGTTTTCAATGCAAATGTTATTCCAAGTCAAAGCATCTTTTCTCTCAACGCTGCAAACGTGTTGCGGTGCACTAACATCACTCTATAAATGCACTGCACAACATTTATATAGATTCTGCTCACTGGACTTTGTTGGCTTTCATCTTTATGTGTGTCTGCATTGTGCGTGTATGCTCTACACCACGTATGCGCTGCAGCATACAATGAATGTAATGTGTGTGCGGTCATGTATCCATCAGCTCCCTGTGGGGAATTTTACCAGCAGCTAGTTCAGTGCAGGGCTCGAACCCTGTGGCGCAGGGGTTCAGTGTTTATTTATGGGCAGCTGTGGTGTTTTGATTAAATATGGAGAGATGTGCAAAATAGCAAACTCATTATAGATGTTGTAACCAGATTATGGACTACATCTCAAGTGATAGCCACTTAGCTGATGCTTATGCCCAGTGTGACATAAAGTGAGCGTGTAGCGGTGCAACTGTCTGCCGTAGATTGTCTGTATTTATGTAAAATGCATCGATTCTTTAAGATATCGTGTAGTTTTCAAATTGCCACCTTTTATGAAGCCACTTTATTGATCCATGTACAGGAAATTTTAAGTTATACACAGGCTCTGGGAATAATTGGTGACACAAATCTTAATAAGCAGTATTATAAAATAGACCAGATTATCATCATCTATCAGGAGCATTAATGTAAACCTGCTCGGTGCTTTTTTTTAAGTGCTCGTGAGCTGACGGGTCGCTTTCTTTGTGCCTTTTGTCTTGTTGACTCATCATGTGAGCTCCTTCTGAAGAAGTTGCAGATTTGGGCAGAAGCCACATGCACAGAAGGCACCTTAATATACTGCATGGCTGGTGGTATGAAACAGGATCCTGCAAAGTTATAATGTGCTAGAGCTAGAGATTGCGATGTGGGGGCAGTACAGCCGAGTGACGTCAGGACTCATCCTGAAAATAGCGGTGAGATCTTCCGCACTCAGACAGATCCTCCTGAGGAGAGGAGAGAATGAGTCAGCTGTCTTGCCATCACGGCCTGAGAAGGAGAGAGTGAAAGATGAACAATGAATCAATCAGAGGTAGAGAGACGCCACCAATGGAATGCATAAGGAGAGCTGAAGGACACCTGCGGTCTGAAACCCACGCCTTAACGTTGAGAGTAGAGGACTGTGTTCTTGTTGCTAAGGAATATACCTGTTACCTTGGTGATAATGGGATATGTTTAAGAATGAGTCATCAAGTTTGAAATCGAGAGTGGTCAGCTGTTCTGTACGACTTCTCACTGGTCAGAGATGTGTTAGCAGCGCTGTACGACTGTGTTTGTGATTAGCAGCGGGGGACATCCCGGATTAGAAAGTCTCAGAAGGCGTGCGGTTGAAATGAAATCAAAAGGCAGGGGGCAGTGTGGAGGAACGTGTGATGAATATTCTTTTGCTTGCGCTTATTGGAATAATTAAAAAGAATTAAAAAGTTTATTTAAGTGGCAACAAGTGTATGCCACGAGTTAAAGAGGTTCACTCTTTTATTTTTTTAAAATATCCTATAAGTTGTCGTGTTTATGTTTTGAAGTGGTGAAAGAAGTACTCAGAATGAAAAAGTATACCTTAATGTAGAAATACTCAGTTCTTCAAAATGCTGGTAGATAAAAATGCTTAGTCATTAGGTTGAATGGCTCCATTGGATGAATTCATGCGGAAGTCACTTAATTGTTGCAGCTGGTTACAGGTCAATGTACAGTAATATAATGTGGTTAAGGTGAAGTAAAAAAATACTGCGTATATTCCTCTGAAATGTGGAACACGTTTGTGATGTACTTGAAAATCAAAATGCTCAAAAAGTGGCACATGAGCAATTATACATAGTTACTTTCCACTGCAGGCTGTGTTAAAAAAAAAATCACCATACAAACTGCAAAAATAAAAAAGTAAACATACAAACCAACGAGCAACAAAAACACTTAATGTGCATGGGCTGCAATCCAGCGGGAACTTGTTAACCTGTCTCAGTAAAAAGCAGAGTGGGAACAAATGAGACTCGGGCAGGCAGAGGAATTCAGCAACACTGACATAATTTTTGCACAGATGTGTCATTGCTGGCAGCTGGCTCCAACCTTTCAAATGGGAACACAATAAATACTAACTTTCAGCTCAAATGCCAAAGGTGTGCAGACCCTTGAGATAGATCCTCAAACATTTTCTCACAATAGCAGACACCCATTATAGGCTAATGACTCAGTGCTCAAACCGATGACTCAACAGAGCGAAAGACAGCATCTGGTATCTTATCAGGTCTAAAGTGTGTGGTTAGAGTTAAAGCTTTTTGGTAAGGAGCTGAAACACTTTGACATAAAGCAGCAGATCCAGTAAAGTGGTTATTAGCCGTTTCAAATGCTGGCAACTGACTGCACACAAAGTCCAGAAGTGTTACTTGTGAGGCTTCACTTTTATATCGGGCACAGGGCAGTCGTAGGGTAGTCAGCAAGTGTATTTATTCACCTTTAACCTTTATGAAGTCAAGATTTTCAACATATTTCATTCATTAAGATCTGATGTGGGATTTATTTAAGTGTTCCCTGAATTTTTTGAGCAGGCTCATTGATACTGGTTGTGCTCTGCTTTTATATATTGTAGGCTAAATATTTTAATTAAACCTCGATTGGGCAAGAGACTAATGTAAATATCTAATCCAGACCCCCTTTCATGAAAAAAAAAGCTATATAATAGTGACTAGATGATCATAACCCATCAACTGAAGCTCAATATCCAGAACCTGGAGTTCACCTGAAAGGGATCGTGTGTGATTATGTGTCATGCTGTCTCTGCTGACTTTGGGCGAGGTTTTATATCAACACTACTTAGAATATTTGTAAATCTGCTCAGACATGTTGACAAAGTGTAATACAATGAGGAATTTACTGGCAGCAAAAGTGCTTCATAGTTGGTTAAGAGTCTTCGGTGGCATCTCAGTTTCACTCCCCTACCTGTGGATTTTGACAAATTAAATCATTTTATGCCTTCAGGTGTAATGGACCTCGCACATTAGCATCAACATCTACCGTCACTAGACGTGACCAACAGATTATTATTATTATTTTTCTTATTTAATGTCAAATTAACCTGTAAAATAGATTTTCTGTTTTTTACTAACAAAACAAAGAATATGCGTGTATGCGCGTTCACCTCATTCTTAAAAGAGAGGATGACATTTTTTTTGTTTTTGTTTGTTTCCCCCCATTACAGAAATTATATTAAAACTACTGGCTCCCAGTCTTAAATTTAAAAATGTAATAACTTTGGCACTATTTAACTAAAAAATGAAATCCATGTTACACATTGTATATAATTTTTTTTTTATGGTGTTGGCTTAGCTCAGCAAAAAGTTTGAACTAATCTGGATATGAGCAGTTGTATGGACTAGTCCTTTAGTAGTTCAGTTGTAAACTAATTGCCAGGTAAAACATGTTGGAGCCAGAAATCCTGTTGAAAATTTAACACTGGGTCTATAGATGCCACTGTAGGGCGGCAGAGTGGAAATGCTGAGACTGAAAAAGGGCAGTGCATTTGCTAGTGTTTTCAGATTTGCACACACACACACACACACACACACACACACACACACACACACACACACACACACACACACACACACACA